>JAGDQP010000734.1:42112-145464 GCA_022664845.1 Lepisma saccharinum
GTAAAATTTACACGAGAAGTAACTTCCCCAACGTGCCTAGAAGTGTTGAAATCCCAAATATTTCAGTTTCGGGTAATGAATGTGTGAAACGAAAGTGAAATAGTGAAAAATGCTAGTGATTACTTAGCTTCTTACGCGATGGAGAACCAGCACATGCAGCACGACTTAAACCCTATGTACATCGCCTATAATGAAAAATATCGAACCTGACTTTAACTAACCCTCTTCGCTTGACCGAGATACTATCCGTGTTTTTTGTAGTAAAATATGTGTCATTCATAACACGAAGTTTCGCTATAACTCCGCATTGTGTTATGTGTATTACATGTTGATCAACTGCGCATTTAACGAAATGATAATTGCATATAGCTTTACGTAGCACGTTTAGAATCCGGTTTGCCAGTAGGTGTATCTCTGGTAATTATTTGCAAGAAAACTTTGTAAACTTTATTTTGCTCGTGCCGTTTTAGTAACGTTGAAATCGGCCCGTCACGATCATGAATGTGAAGCTAGTTAAAATTAACATCCATACCCAGCCGGGATACGAACTCGGGATCTTCAAGTCACTGATTTAGTGCCCCAAAGCACACGGCTAACAGGTCGCCTGGTAATTAATTATATGTAAGGGAAGAAGTGGGATAGAGCGTGCATATGGCGCGGAATCTGCGCGCCACAATGTGAAGTTTATATCTTATTTTCCAGAGTGTATAAGAATATGCGGGCCAGCAATCTACAACCGTCACGTCTACGTATTTTTTAGGTAGTAACTCACTCTTCAAAGATGTGTTTATTACATAATTTCTTTATTCCGCATATCACTTAATGCAATCTAACCTTCATATTTCTTAATTCAGAAACTAGTTAATTTGGAACGTATTTTGTTCGTGATTTACTGTGCTATCCTCTATTCTACTGTTTTCGTAATTCCTGAAAAACTCTCTAGATGGCGAAATAGTAGAATCCCATTGCCAACTGTTGTTCGGTTCTAACTAACCTCCAATTAACTAACCAGCAGTTAAAAGGCAATTGAAAAACGAGTAACAAAATTAAAGTTTAGGTTAACTTTAACTAACAGTTAGATAACTGCAAGTATAACTGGACAATGAAAAACTAGGCCTTAGAGTATCTGATTGTTTCATGGAATTCCACTGAGTGATCGTTCCGAAGGCCCTGGGTTCGAAACCAGCGATTGGCCATCTTTATTGAGTTTTTAACAGATAGTTTCCTCAATCATACCAGACAAATACCCTCATGCACATTCAGCTTAGACCTGTCCGAATCCTTCCCGCTTCCTTTCCCTACCCTATTCCGGCTTGAACCATAGGTTCCTTGTGGCCATAAAAATGCAAATTCTAAGTTCTAATGAATAGTGTCTACTACAAACAGATATTTTCATTAATGGACATCCCCGCGTCCATCGTTGTAATTAATGGGACCAAAAAATGTTGTTACGAACTTATGATCATGAATCGCAAATAATCATTCTCAAACTGAAATAGAGCAACTAACGGAATTATGATTTCGCCCTCGGAGTAGCTGAGAGCTTAGCGCGCTCCCTTTCTGTGCGCGTCGTCATGTTTTCAATTACTGCTAAGAACTATTGAACGGAGTGGTCCGAAGCTCACTTAGGACGTTAATAACAACTCAGATCAATCAACAATTTTTATGTCAACCCTATAATGAATAGTAAGTGTCCAAACTGTACAAAATCTGTCCTTGCCGTACCGATAATGGACACCCCAGCTTTGCATAAATGATCAAAGTTATAGTTGTTTTGGCCATTTATATGATTGAAACAAAGGCATTTCGTAATACATAATAGTGCAGAACAACAAAATTATTAGTTGTTGTAATTTCATGAATAGAAAACGAAAGCTTAATCACTTGCTTAACAGAATGCATGGAAGAGTAAGTGCAATCATGGAACTGCAACATAATGTCAGAAATACCAGATGAAACCAATGACAAGCGAATAATATTCCGTGTCTTCAGAACATACTATTTTAAATTTTCTCACGTAGGTGAAATGATTCCCGCCCTTAAGATCTTATTTTACAATATTTCTCTTTAAGTGTCCATTACTGGTGCATTTACCTTACATTTTTAAAGACGCCCGGTAACTTTACACACACACAAATCCAGCCTTCAAAAACTTCAGAAATGTGCATGCATTCATGCCTTAAAGTATGACCTGAAATTGAAAATATGATTTTAACATTTTATAAAATACTACAAACTATGCCTTTTAAGTATTTTACAAAAGCATTCCGTTGTTGAACCTTACGTGTTCTAAAAACATACCAAGTTTAATAATCGATCAGCCATTCGTTTATATTTTACGGCTGAATGTTTCTTGGGAGAAAATGCAGGATGTTACTTGTGTTCGCGAAACCCTTTGGAACAGGCTGGTTCATAATTCTTCTTCCATCAAATGCAGTAGCTGCCTACGCGTCTCCGGAATGCAGTTTTCTTTGCAGGAAACATTCAACTGTAAAATCTAAACCAAGTTATAGTTGATTATGGTACTTCGCCAGTTTATAAAGGTTTTCAACTATACTGAAAAATCTGTTTTTTTATTATTATTATTGTTATTATTAAGAATATGTGTTCTAAGAAAATTGCGTCCAAATATGGTGGACTTTTCAAAATAAACTAGTCATAAAATCTAAACCAATGTGTGGTCGATAAGAAAACTGGGTCAACTCTCACAAGTTACAACACACAAGTGTCCTTACTACGAGAGTGATTCAGAAAGTAATGCCTCCAAGGTGATACCTTTATTTGTGTTTGACAGATAGCAACGATACAGGTATCAGTGGAAAGCTTGCAGTATCAGCTACAAATGGTGGCATCATTTTTCAACATAGTCCCCATTACGGGCAACACACTTGCGATAACGCGAAACAAGGTTTTTCTTGCCGTCGGCGAAGAATTGTGGTGGCTGCTGGCGACACAATTGCCGAATTGCTGCTTCCACCTCCGCGTCACAACTGTAGCGTTGGCCATTAAGGTGATCCTTAAGTTTGGGGAAGACCCAAAAGTCGCAGGGCGCAAGATCCGGACTATAGACAGGATAAGGCAGAATGTCCGTGAACCTCAGGCGCTGCAGTGCTTCCTGAGTTTTGTGGTTTGTGTGCGGACGAGCATTGTCGTGGCGCATAATTGCCTATTTATCTTTGCGAGTGCGTTGCAATCTGTCCCGCAGTCGCTTTAGGGTGTCAACGTAGCGATCTGAGTTTATTGTCTCACCGTTTCGCAGAAATTCAGTATGCACGAACCCATCCCAATCCCAAAAGAGGGTCAACAACACTTCGCCAGCAGATAGGATAACTTTTTTTTTTTTTTTTCCGAAGGAGAGGACGTGTGGCAGTACTCCATCAACTGACGCTTCGTTTCCGGGTCGTAATGGTATGTCCACGACTCGTCGCCAATAACAATTCTGCGAAGAAAGTCGTCACCTTCATATTCATATCGCAGGAGCAGCTGCTGACAGATTCTCTTCCTCGACTCTTTCATGTCAGACGTCAGTTGCCGTGGTACCCAACGAGCGCACATCTTCATGTAATGCAGAAGGTCCTTAATGATGTGGTTCACTGAACCAATGGAAAGGCGAGCGTTGTTGCGGTTTCTTGTTGCTTGATCCTGCGATTGCTCCGAATCAGCTCGTCCACCTGATGTTGATGATCGTCATCAGAGGCCATTGCGGGCCGTCCCCTTCGGTGCTGATCATGAAGACTTGATGCGGCTGGATTTGGTCTTTCACAGTCCTTGCCCACCTCCGCATGGTGCTGACGTCAACACAGGCATTCCCGTAAACTGCAGTCATACGGCGATGAATGTTGCTGGGCGCACAACCTTCCGCAGTCAGAAATTCAATGACAGCCCGCTGTTTCAACCGGACGTCACCACTGGATGGCATGGATTGCTCCATTACTGTGGAACGAGAAGAGATAGGAAGGTGAAACAAGTGACATTCTATAGCTTAAACACCAGTGCATTAATGATAAACAGTTCATAATGTTTGCAGTACTATTGACCAGGTAGTGGGCTTGGAGGCATTACTTTCTGAATGCCCCTCGTATATTGAAAATAATTTATTTTTAAAGTGCCTTTTCTGATAAAATTGCGTTCATGTATGACGGATATTTCACTATATTTTTTTTTTATATATGCACGAAAATAATATTTTCATTTGCAGGTCTAGGGAATACCTCTACGGGGAGGGGAGACCTCAACATTTTAAAGTGAAATAGTGGTGGATTTTGTTTTCTTTGAAACAAGCATTGTATTTTGAACAACTTCTATAAGAAACACTTTCTGATATACCGTACCGTTTGGCAGCTACAAGACCAAATTGGTGGTAAACCATAACATAGGGAAGAGGGTTGTCAGGACTTTTCGGATGCTGTAACTCAAAGTAAATAGTAAACAAAGGTTCGGAACTAAAGTTAATTACCAAATTGGATACGAGGAATCAAACGAGAGACAGGGGCGTCCCGGGAATAGTGATAGTGGGAAAACTTCAAAATTTTAAATAGAAACATCAATTGAGTGTGCTTTCTTTGAAACAAACATGAATTTGGAGAACTTCAGCAGAAACACTTTTTGATATCTCGTATCTTTAGCAGTTACAAGAGCTAATTGGTAAGTCATCTATTGAACTACCACATTAACTCTTGTTAACTGCCAAACGGTACAAGATATCAAAAAGTGCTCCCTCTAAAAGCTGTTTAAAATTTTATATTTGTTTCAAAGAAACCAAAATCAACCTTTGTTTGTATTTAAAAATTTTGAAGTTCCCCCCAGCACCAGTCCCGGGACGCCCCTGTTTCCAAAAAAACTTCACTGTTTGATTTCTCGTGTCCAATTCGGTAATTAAATTTAGTTTCGAACATTTGTTTATTATTCCCCTTGAGTTACAGCATTCAAAAGTCCCGAAAACCCTCTACCCCATGTCAAGGTTGACCACCAATTAATGGTATCTTCTAGCTGCCATATGGTACGGTGTTAAAAAGTGTTTCTTCTAAAAGTTGTTAAAAATTTAGTACTTGTTTCAAACTTACAAGGGAGAGTCGCGATTTGTTGTCGCTGAGATCCGAATCAAAACATAGTGCATCCGATAGAGAATATTGAGATATGGAGAATACCAAAATTTAAGGTGCGATCGACAAGGGAGAGCGGGGGGGCTAGTGGGGGGGACCTCGAAATTAACAGAAGTTAAATAAAAGATCCACGGTGATTCAGAATAAAGGACGCTACTTTCCAGAGGTGATTCCTGATATCGAAGGAAGTAAAAAGTTCCTATAAACGTGGGTGATATTCCGCCTCATTTTAGAGATGAAGCGTTTTGAACTTCGAGCCCAAAGTTGGCGTCCAGCAATAGGAAGAAATGAATAATTCTCAATAAGTCAGAAACGACTCATTGAATGAAAATCCCGTTTGCGGAAATTTGTTTTTAGTAACATCGTTGACATCAGGGGTGAAAACACACTGCCACCGGTTTGTCATTGTTGCCAGCCAGGTATAACATTTACATTTTTCAAATGGCACTACATCGGGTTATTGGATATTTGACATCATCTAGTGATGATAAAAAAACACACACACTTAAGGCACACACAACAGTGTTGCAAACTGTGGATGAGACAAAGGTTGTCGCGATTTTCTACAAACTACGCGTCAGTTCATTTGAAATCATGTAGCTTGGTTGCTCGATCTCTTTCAAAAAAATTTATTTTTGAATACTTAAATTCCTTATATAAGAATAGTTCTAAACGAATATTCTTTTATTTCTATCCCCGTCGATTAATTAATGGCCGCCATTTTTGCAGTCGTTTACAAAAAATGTAATATATCCGTACTGCTTTAGCATAGGATATTCAAACAAAAACAATTTCTTCCTTTAAAGTCTGCTTGATAATTTTAGTCCGGTGCGTGCAAAGCCTAAAACGTAATTGAACCGTTCAAAATGGTATCTAAATGTGATTGTCAAAACAGAATAAATTCCTGTTTTAAAGGTGTATTTCTTCACTCCTGATGTTAACCATGTTGCTAAAATCAAATTTCCGCAAACGGAATTTTCATTCAGTGAGTCGTTTCTGACTTGCTGAGAATTATTCATTTCTTCCCGTAAGTTGGAAACGCTTTATCTCCCAAATAAAGCTTAATTTCACCCATGTTTATAGGACGAACTTTTTACTTCTTTCGATGTCAGGAGTCACCTCCGGAAAGTAGCGTCTGAATCACTGTGGATTACCTTTATTTAACTTCTGTGAATTTCGAGGTTTCGCTTCCCTAGCTCCGCTCTCCCTTGTCCATCGCACCTTAAATTTTGGTATTCTCCATATCTCTCCATTCTCTATCATATACACTATGTTTGTTTCAGATCTCAGCGACAGCATACTGTGATTCGTGACCCTCCCTTATCAAAATCCACCTCTATTTCTGTTTAAAATTTTAAAATTACATCTTTCTATAGAGGTATTTTCGAGACGTCTCTGCTCTTTTCTTAACTTCGGTATGTTAATAGGATGTTGTCAACATGGCGAAAGAGTTTTTTTGATTTTAAGGCAGGATACGTAGTATAGTGCATAGAGGCTTCCTTGGGTTCTCCTTTGCCCTTCCTGTGACTGTACTAAATTTAGTGCTGAGGTGAGTTTTCGCCTTCGTCTTTTAGCACTTGATGGAGCTTAAGGAGAAAGGGCTACACCTTTTTGTGTGTGTGTGTAGGTAGTTATTAATTTAAAAATAGATATAAACCACGTTCTTAATTATTTGTCGATATCATTGCGTTCTTGAATTGGTAGTAAGACCTGTTGATAGGATGTGCCAAACTTCTTTAGAAGTAGAAAAAGATTAGCATAATTGGATGAACAGAGAATCAACGCCTCATGTTATAGCAAATGTAATCTTTCGTATTTTTCAGGATTGCTTAAGGGATATTGAATTGGCTTTCCAGAAAGGTTATCCAGAAGATCGCAGTTATAAATTGTACATGAGAAAAGGGCATTGTTTGTCTAAATTAGGACGGATAAAGGCAGCTCTGCAAGCTTTCCGATTAGCTCTGCATGCTTTGGAGAATGCAAGAGACATGCCAAAGGAAAAACATAGTAAGTTAAATTGAATTTAGTTATAAATTTGAAGTACTTGATATTTTACTTTAGCAATAATTTAACTGATTTTTTAGTTTGATGTATAGTAAACCCTCTGTCGTCCATATGTGTACCAATAGCAAAGAAATTCATGAAGATATGGAAACTGCCTAGCAAGAGAATTATGTCTTTCATGAGATTACTGTGTAGTGCAGTACTGATAATTTCATTAGCTTTCCAGAACGAAGAGTGACCAAATGTTATTATTGCAGGAACATTGTCTTCTGGCCGAACGCTAAAAAATCTAAAGTTGTCGAGATGTAAGTTTTATCTCCGAGATACATATCGACCATGGGCAAATGGAGAATGGACCAGCATGAAGCATCTTTGGTAAATGATATGCATCATTCCTTACCAATTTGGAACTGGTTGCTTGAAGTGTAATGAATGTTCCCATAATGTGAGTTCTCATGTCACATTGTTGAAGGCGAGGAAATTTCAGAACTGAAGTTTGCGAAGTTTATTGGAGGGGAATTGGTAGTATACAATATCAATTTTAGACAACAGTACAAAGTCCAGGTCAGATTTTTTCTAGTTCACAAGGTGGGTCGTTCTTCCCAGAGTCAAGCCAGCTGTCGTACCCATAACATGAAATGTCAGTTTTCCATGTAAGAAATTATCTCTAAATGTTACACTGCCCTTCCGTTCCGCTAGAAATATAGAACCTAGAGCCCCCCCCCCCCCATAATGTTCAGTGAGTTTCTTTAGATAATAAAGGCTATAAGGCAGTAAAGCTTGACGACACAAAGTTCCCTCATCGTGCTCTGAAGGAGTGACATAGTTCTACATCATTCAATTGTAGATATTGACAGTTTTTAAAAGCTTGTTCTTGGTCTTCATCTTTAGGCCGACCATAATTTTTCCCCTTTTATTTCCGTTCCGTCCGAAATTGTGGAAGTATATAATATCTATTACGAAAATTAACACTGCATGCATGTTGATACATGCAGTAAGCGGCATGTAAATCTCCCGCGTAGTTTTCAATCCTCGACTTACATATATGTGCAGATTTGCATCTATTGCTTATATCAGTACATTTCTGTGTTGTACTAACAAGTGAATCTGTCTTTACGTAATTGTAGTACGTACTTCAAGAACGATATGGATTCCACAGAAGAGACAACAAGTCTTTCGTAGATCAGTTATTCCAGAATTTTTTTTACTCTTCATATTATACGCGACGTTTTTTACTATGTGGTCCAAACTTCACATACGAATTCTGACATCAAAATAGGGAAAATATTCATATTGACATTTTCGAAATACAGGATTTCCAACTTGAAAGACACAATCTACCTACAGTAAAGAAAAGTAATATATCGCGATAAATCAGTAAAGATGTATTAAAGGAAAATTTGGTTGTTGGGAGTTGATATGCATCAGTGAAGTGGTTATTTGGGGTGGGGTGGGGAAAGTCACGAAATCGGGTTGTCAGCAGGGGTGGATTTCGGGCGAGGCTAAAAGTTTTCAGAGGCCTGGCCGGGCCAGGCTAAATCCCGCTGTAGTCTGTTAAACCCCAGTTTTGTTCTGTGGATAAACAAAAATTACTATATAGAATCGGTTGAACTAAGATTTAAGTAGTGTATTATCTGAATGTTAAAGTAAGTTATTAATAAGTAGGCTAGTCCGTGACAGTGACAACATTCTCTCAAGCATTGTCATGTCCGCTAGCTTGGTGTTTGCTCAGAGTTTCTTTCAGAGAAACCTCTCCGTAGAACAGTTGTACAGTCCGAAGGTACTTTTGAAGGCTCCAAGAAATTTGAAACCAAGGGCGGACTGGCCCGGCCGGAAACACGGAAATTCCCAGGTGTCCCCCTCACCCGCGCTGGTTCGTTTGTCTTGGAAGCGTAATGTTACCCAATAAAGACCACTTACTCCAGTTTTGCTACTACTTGTGGCGTTAGGGTCTTGTCGGGAGTCTAAAACTCGCAATTTCCACACACAAAACTTATACATGAAGGTAGTGTTAGTGTTATAATCTCAGCAGGCCTGCTGTGTCTGTATTGCCCTTACAGATCACTAGAAGGGGCCTGCAATGTTTCTGATAAATGCACAAGGCTTTAATACACTCATACTCTTTTGAGGCGCAACATTTACGTTATTAAGACTTTATATTTTGAGACATGGGGCCTGTTTCACGGAAGTATTTACCAACTTTCACTCTTCAGTTTGCATTTCCGGAAGACTGTCTCAAGAGCGCTTACCTTACGCCACAAACCCTTGTTCTCATTCAGTTACTGTTCTATCATTTTGTGCAAGGAGTGTGATTATACTAGGCAATATTCAATTCTAAGTAAACTTTTGACTCCCAAAACTAGGCAACCAAACGACAGTACACATAAACATTGTGGTGGAAGGTTGGCGGTCTTGTGACAGTCCTTTGGAAATGGAAACCGAAGAGTGAAAAATTGACGAGTACTTTCGTGAAACAGGCCCCTGATCAGTATCCTAAAGACCCTTACAAGTTTTTTTGGGGGGATGCCACTACCATGAACGGTATTGAAGGCCCTTGAAATGTGTATTTGGAACCCACGCTCCACAACACCTACTAGCACTAGAGCTCTTTCGTTTCCCGGCTAGGGCCCTTTGTTTACCAGTCCGTTCCTATTTCAAACTATGTTCCGTATGCTTTTGCGAGTGGTGTAACTAGAATTTTCGGCCCCTCTTGCAGGAAAGCTTGTCCTATTATCATCTCCCACATGCAGTTTAAACCAGTGATTTATCCACACACCCCTAAGTCCCTAACACCCCCAACATCGCCTGATGCATTATTGCAAACACCTCCCTTTTGGGGGTGTAATATTTCAAATAGTGTTTTCATACTTGTTCTAAAAAATGAATTTATTACACGAATGATTCATAACGTTCCACTTATCCGTATATGCTCAGTGAGTGACGATTGAAAATAAATTTGAAAATTTCACATTCATAATGGAATGGAAAGTTGATTATACTTTTCAGTTCAGTATTTTGGAACGATGATTGGAATCACACGTGCATTGAATCTCGCAGAAGCTGGAAGAATGTTGCACCCTGGTCAAACAGCCAACATCTGTTATCCCGTTAAAAAACAAAGAACCCTCTGTAAAATTTCTTCACTTTCCCCACTTTTTATTATCATAAACTCGCTGAAAGCAAATGACAATTCGGACTTCGGAGTTCACTATCTTCTTTTGCCCTCTGCCGGCCTCTCCATGGAAGCGATTAATTTTGCAATAGGTTGTCAATCGTCGCCCTGCAAATATATCCCTCTGAACCAGGAAAAAGAGAAGATGTGAGTGATGAGATTGTGAGAGAAAGAGAGAGATAACAGGACAAATTGCTGCTAGCACTGCCACAACTTCGGTGTACATAAAGAATTTTAAGACCGTGTAAGGTTGGTAGTTGCAGAAGTTGAAGAGCCTTTCCCCAGGTTGGAAATAATGATTGGAAAAAAAGTTGTAGGAACAAACAAACTGTTTTTTTTTTTCCGAAAAACACAACCCAGTCAGCGTCATAATACGGTGCTTCTCCCATTGCCAAAGGAAGTTTAGGGCAGGAGGGATGAGTATCAAATGGAAAAGAAGGCACATTTTTTTCCCTTCGTATTCCTTTCATATTCCACCATTCAGAAGTTCATTCAAAATCATTTATTGGTCTTAAATATTTTTACACAAGAACGAAGCGCTAAGTATGTCGCTAAATACAAGACTAATAAACCCTCTTTTTGATGTTCGTTTCCGAAAAAAAAAGCGCTGTCTCCTCGACATAGGCTGTGCGGCGTCAGGAACATTGTCAGCGGAACCCGCTCCTGTGATCTGGATGAATAATACGGCTTTGTACGAGTCTCGCCAAGCCCTTTCCAATTACACCAGAGATACCTTCATAGTTCTAATAGTTCCTGAGTTAAAAGGTGGCACCCGGAACTTGGAACCCTCCCCTGCTCCCGCCGGGGTCCATTGAACGCAGTAGACTTTCGGTGTGCACTTTACCGAAAAACGTAGATCCTGTCCTAAGAAACTCACTAGCTCGTTTAGGACGTTAATAACAATTCACTCACGGACATAGCAGTTCTATAAGGCTTCACAGCCCTTGTTACTGAAGCCTAAAAGAAAACCAGTCACTTCTCCTTCCGTTATCCTAGTTGAATCGTGAGAGAAGAAATTTGAATATGCATGTCACGAGCTTTCAAATTTGATTGAAACAATTCATATAAATGAAGTGTCTAAATACAGGTTGTTGCAATGATAATAGTACATAACAAACTTGCAAAGATAATACATACATACAATAGTACATAAAAAATAATTTTAGAAAAAGTCCTAGTAATCGAGGTGGAAATTTAGGTGCGTTAGGAGCTCTGGTCTGCCGAAAGCATAAGGAAATTAGCTGTAGAGCTTCATATTTCCAATACTATTAACAATAGAGCGTGCTCGGCGTGATACCGTCAAAGACTTCAGTCCTGCGCTTTGCAAAATTGTGCTGTGGATGCACAGGGGATTCCCCCAATAAAGTAGAAGATTCATTTTTTTTATTATTATTATTATTTTAAGGTCTACCTTCCATCCCTGTATCATAGCTATCTTAGCTACATTTCAGATCGGGTATTTAGGGAATGTCTGGGTATCTCCTACTTCCTTAGGAAAATCCCCTGTCCAACCATTTCACAATTTTGAAGTATGTGAATTTTTGAATAGAACAGATTTAAATAGGGTTTCCTATTCATGCCGGAAATCTGGGACCGTACCAGTTCGAGATCTGCGTCCCAGTGTCCCGAAAATAGTTCTCAGTACGTATAAATGTCCTGGTTTGCATCGGATAATAGAGGAAAGGAAAAATTATCGTTTCCTTTCTTTTCCCACGATTATATTCACTTTCGTTTATGACTATAACATCTCAGAAAATTTAAAAGAATTGAATACATAGAACAATGATTTAATTCAAGTTGACGATTCAACTACTTTAAACTGAATGAAACATCTATTTAATTGGGCCAGTGACAGAGCGTTTTGTTGCTCAATGGTTATTGCTGTCGGTACTACTCTTTATTTCCGTCTGCCTCCTGTTTCAGAGATATTTGAACCTCTGATTGAATTTCTTGGTAATTTTCCGCTGATCTTAACAACCCTAAAAAAAAGTATACTTTGTTTCATAAAATCAGCAAGGTAACAAAGGGGAATGTTTAAAAATTTACATAAAATTAAACTTACGAGTTGGAATTTTTTTAACTTTTCCTTCCTTATGCAACAATGGGCACATGCTTTTGTTGCCACTTCGACCACGGAATATTTTAACAAGTTTAAAAGTAGTATCACTGTCACTGTGATTATTAAGTGCAGTCGAATGTTGGACATAAAATTAACAGTTTTTAACACAAGGAAGTAAATTAAAGTGTTTAACTTTGTTTTTATTTTGCACATTTCAAAGAGTTTCGTAAATTGGTAGCGTCCCAGATTTTCACTTTTGAAATATAACCGTAGGTTTGAATTATTTTAGGGTACAATGACGCCTCAATTCTTCTGTTAGTGGTATTGGAAATATCAAGCTCTAGTCATTTCCCCACGCTTTTGGAAGTCTATATCGCTGAAATGAAGCATTTATCATATTTTAGTTTTCATATCAGGAATCCCGTGAAATAGTTTTGTGTTATTTTGGAACACCCTGTATATAACGAAAGGGAAGTCGTAACTTCAAATTTTAAACGAGAAGATGAAACAAAATGCTCCTGTACAAATTTATTTCCTGCAGAGTTGTCCTCGAAGCGATAATAATAATAATAATAAATGGAATAATATGCAATGGAAAAATCTCATCAGTTACAACTAAAAAGAAATCGCGGAAGTGTAAAAATACTTGTCTTAGGAGTTACGAGAAATTTACTTTGATAGAAAATAATTATAACCATATTTGCATAGTTTTGTAACTTCTTTCTGGATTTCGGTCATATCGCCTCTTCGGGTGAAGTCTGTTGCTGAGCGGAGTCCAAATTTAATCCATTGTTGAGCTTTTTTCTCAGCAGGAAATAATTGAACTTCTAGTGTCTTGTCCATTGGCAGATATGAAAAACAAAACACGAAGAGTAAGCTACTTATATATGTACGTTATTTTGAATGTCTGTTAGAATCAGAGCTTAATTTTTGGGGAAGCTAAAGGACGCAGGGGTGGATTTCGGCCCTGTACTGGCCTCGCCGGGCTAGGTCAAAAGTTTCCAAACGCATACAGGAGCATAATAATAATAACAACAACAATTATTATTATTATTATCCTGTAATGACCCATTATACTGCCCCCAAAATGTACCCGTTTGACCAAGAAATGAAACCGAAATCCACCCCTTGTTGTCAGTGTTACCAACTTTGTATAAATTTTATCAATTAGCTCTACATTAGTTTATTGTATATTTAATGTCCACGAGTAATGATAGCTGCCATACGTGACACACGGATCCTATTAACACCATTTATACAAGGTTGGCAACACTGACAACACGATTACGTTCCATTTTGCCTCCTAATATCCATCATACTGGTGCATTTTAAGTCCCAATAACAAAATTTTCCTTTAATACTTTCTTTTGTGATTTGTCGCAAAATATTACTTATCTGTACCGTTGTCAAGGGTAGATTGTATCCTTCAAGTGGGAAAGCCTGTATTTCGAAAATGAAGCGGAATTGGATTCATATTTGTATACTTTGTACTTTGCCAGCTAGCTCAAATGTTGAACATGGACTCTTACTATGACGATCTCAGGATATTAATTTCGATTCTTCCAGATGACGTCATACATTTTATTAAGATGCCTTGTTGGAGGGAACCCAGACTTTCGCACATGGGTGAGGCGAAACTTAATGTTATTCTATAGATCTTGGCTTACACTAGCAAAACCCGTAATCGCTCTGCAGCAGAAATAAAATTCAGGTAGACGTAAAACGTATTTATTTCGTCCTAGTAGAATACTAAAACTGTTACATAAGTAAGCTCTCCGCGAGTTACACACATTAATTTCTTACGTACCTATATACATCATATAACTTAGTCGTTAATTCTTTGTCACATAATTATTCACTTAAAAGTATAACGACATACTTTCAGTAACTGGTATTATATATAGATTATTATTTGGTTTGTTTTATTTGATACATTCAATTCATGAAATATTTTCTAATTTAAAGTTGTTCATAATATTACAATGCATTTTTAGACTGATATGTGTTTCTCAAGGTTGGCATTAAATCACATCTGCTTAAAAAAAAAAAAAAAAACTCAACCTTGGTGTGCATCTTTGCGACTTGAAAGTCCATGTAGTGTAAAAACATAAGCAATACAATAGTTTATGCTACATTAGATAACATATGTGCATTGTCTAACTTTAGTGCATAGGGTAGTTATCTAAAAAAAACACACACACCATATTTACGTTAGTAGCTGTACGTAATAGCAAACATTTTATAACATAATTTTATATCAGATTGTGTTCGGTAGTAACTGATTATATACCTTAATCTATTACAATCAAACCAAACTTATCCTATACTTCAATCTAGGCTAACCGCGCGTAACAAACTTAACGTAGACTACCTTAACAAGAACGAAATCAAAGTAAACAGAGCTAAGCATAAGCTATAGCTTGCTATATCAAAGTTCGGCCCACATATTAAGAAACACCTTCGTGTTAAATAGTTTTAAAATACCGTGATGAATTTATATTTATGGTAATAATAAATACTATACAGCTAATTTCGTGTTTTCGAGCCAAATGGTGACCATCTTGGAATTGGCTTGGGTTTAAACTACTTGGGTCTAAACTAGTCTCAAGGCTACAGATCTAAAATCCGTTGACATACTTTTTGTTAGAATTTTTTTAAAGGTTAGAGTACATTTTCTTAGATTGATTCGGGTAAAAATATAGAACCACAAGTGAATTGAATATTGCTAAAAATTATAAACATATTGATCAACATGAATGTGAACTGAAAATTATAAAGAAGTTGATCAACATGGATATTAATCGAGTTATTTAACATATATGTACATGTAAAATTATAATTGAATATTGTACTGAAAATTGTAAACGCGTGGATCAACATTTTGCGTGGATGTTACTCGATTTATGTACACATACATGCGCAAAACATTAATAAAAAACAGTGAGCTGGAAATTGTAATCTTGTTGATCAACATTTTCACGAATTTGTTTTATGTACATGTTTGTCGAATTAACGTGTATTGAGGAATTATGTGAACAAAGGTTTTATTTTTAATTCGTAACTATAAATAGATGTTGTAATTAAGGTAACGATCCAGGAAGTAAAAGAAGACGGGAATGTTTTCGTTTCCTAAGTATCTCCTCTATCAAGGGAATTCAAGTTTATGCAGAGTTCCCTATCTGTATTTAATCCTGGTCTATTGTAACGTACACTTTTAATGTACAAAGTTAAATATTATATATATATTTCATAAGGAATGAAGCGCGCTTCCGTGGTAGACCGTTCAATAGTTTTTGTTCCGTTGTACCATGTCTTACCAGGTACGCTAATGTGATTTTTTTTATTTTTATAATACTGTATTTTATATAAACGTTGTTTTTCAAACTGTAATTTACAGATTCAATTCGAAAAGATATCCTTGCTATTATGATGGAAACTGGAGTAATTCAAGAGTTAGATCCTCCTCCAATTCCAAAATCGGAAATGATGTCAAGGTTACCATTCCCAGCATATGGTTATAATGATGACTTTTTGTATGCCTCCGCAGGTGTGAATCTGAAGTAAGTAAAGTGAAACCCAAGGTAGACTTGAAAATTATTATAATCTTTAAAAATGAATACAGTATGTTCACAAATACCACGCGCAGGTTTTTCCATGAATTTTAATCCGAAAAATCGGACTGCTCGGCTTACACGGAACCAAACAAAAGGCTCTTTGGTTGGGATAAATTGTTGTTGTTTGAAGGTACGCGTGTTCTAGAAAAGTTAACATTGAGTAAAGCTAATCTACGCGTATGTTGAACTTGTTGTTTTCGAGAAAGAGAGAGAGAGAGAGAGAGAGAGAGAGAGAGAGAGAGACACGCTAAAAATCCTTTTGTAACAGCAGCGTTTCACTCAAGTTCTTGTGAAATGCAATTCCAAGCAGCTTCAATCCAGCTGCAGACTTAGTGTCAATACACCGTCGTTACCCGGTAAACTTGTTTATATTTTATTTTATGTACCGAGAGTACGTACGTGTATATATATATATATATATATATATACACACATCTAGGTATATCTATATATTTAAAATGGTAAAACAAGTAGAAAAGAAGGATATTTACATGGTGGATTCGTGAGACAGCTGTACAATAACATCACAAACACAATAGAAAAGTAGTACGTTTCGCAAAAGCGTTTTCAACTGGTAGGATAGAAAATGGACAGGTGCGGTACTGGTGTTAAGGAAACGCCATATTGTCAACAGCGCCATATATACACAAGAAAAAGGTAGAAAATAGGTACTTAAATGTTAGAATACCAAGACAGGTGCACAGGAACCTCACAAACAAACGAAAAGCGGTTAGGTTTCGCAAAAGCGTTTTCACGTGGGTAGGATAGAAGATGGACAGGAGCGGAACTTGTTTTAAGGATACGCCATTTTGTCGTATATGTATATAATCAGAAAATAATGGATCAAAACATATATATGACAACATGGCGTCTTAGCCCAAGTCCAGCACCAGTCTCTGTCCTTTTTCCCTCCTACCATGTGAAAACGCTTTTGCGAAACGTTGCCGCTTTTCTAGTGTGTTCGTGAAGTTCATGTGCTGTTGTCTCAATATTCTACTATGTATGTATCCTTTTTTCTACCATTTTTACCATCTTATGTTTATCATTTCTTTGTCCTTTGTCCGTCCATTGTGTTTTCCTTCTATTCTGTCCTGAGATACTTTCGAGATTCCTTTGAATTTCTCCACCTTTGTCGCTTGTTTTCCCGCTACCTTCGTGCATTTGCCATAATTTATTTTATTTTCTTTGATTATTATTATTATTATTTTTTCTGAATAATTGTTTTGTACTTCCCTTTTCGGCTTTCCTTTACTTCCTGCACTCCCCCTTTTCGGCTTTACTGGACTTAGTGAACTTCTACTGGTATCATGTCGTCCAGTTCTCTTCTATTTTGGATTACCTGTTTCCGCATCAGCACACTTAACTTTTCCCGCATTCTCTTACATATTGAATTCCAGCAATCCTGCCTTCACCTAGGACTTATACCTAAAGGTCTAGCCTCCAAAATCCCTCTCTGCGGCTTCTCGGCATCTGTTCGACACGAGCTTTTTCCTCCTGCAGATACACCTCTGTTAATACGACTACCCTAGCACTCTCGCTACACTTTCACAAAGCCTTAGAACTCTCCATAGAATTTCAATCTCATCAAAATCCTGCTTTCCTTACAATCCTCCCCCCCCCCCCCCCATTTTTAACATATATGGTTCTCGTCTCTTGCTCAATCTGAGATACAAACACCTTTCTAAACTTTCTCGACTTTGTCTTTCTGCCTTCTCTCAAGGCTCCTCTCTTCCTTCGTCTCTGCCTTCATCCTCCGCCCCTTCCCCTCTACTAGGACTGACTCCTTTAATTAGTCGTCTTGATCCGACCTCTCTCAACAATTGCCGGAGCAACCTAACTTCTGCCCCTCAGAGATTCAAAAGTAACCACATAAGTGAACCCGCCACCCTAAGCCAACCAAAAAATCCTAAATGCCCGCAGCCATTTCTCAACATTTCTTCCCGCACACTTTCAGCTACCGAACACAAAATCCTTTCGTACGGCCTTTCCTTTTCTCCTTCCCGCCATATTGAACAAGCCAGCCTACTTAATGATTTCCTCACTTTTGCCCGTAACCTCAGGTGGCGTAGTGCCACTGGTCCACTCATCCCGACACCTCTCAGGCCAGAACCTCTGGCACAGAAACTCGTCCCAGCCTTCACAAATTCCTTCCTTCCTCTAGTAAAGACCCTCTCCCTCCAAACTACCGTGTTGAACTGTACCTTTCCTTCCTTTCCAAACAAATTGCTAATCCTTGGTTCACTGACACGTTCCAATCTCATCACAACCTCACCACTGCAGAACGAAGAGCTGTCTCTAATCTTCGTTCTGATCCAACCATCATTATCCGCCCGGCTGACAACGGATCCACCATGGTAGTCATGAATTACTCTGACTGCCAATCCGAAGCCCTCAGACAACATTCCGATTGTACCTTTACCGTCCCCTTGAGGATGATCCCACCCAATCCTTCCTTAAGATCCGCACCTAGCTCCAAGCGCATGGACCCCATGAGAGGCTGTCGCCTTCCACTGTCTCTACACTCCGTCCTGACAATCCCAGAACTCTTAAATTTTACACCTTTTCTGCTTCAGAATTTCATCTTTGAGAACCACAATTTCCTGCAAATCAGAGGCACAGCTATGGGCGCTCGCATGGCCCCTTCCTACGCCAACTTTTTCATGAGACCTCATGGATACCTAATACCTCAACTCCACACCTTTCATACCTTTCACCTGGCTTCGCTATATCGACGATATTTACTTCATTTGGATCCACAGACAAGAGTCACTGGAAACATTTCTGTAAAACCTCAACTGCACCTTTCCCGTCAATTTTCACTTGGTCCTTCTCCAGGCAACACATAACTTTCCTTGATGTGGATGTCTGGCTTAAGAAAAATCGACTTGAGACAGGCGTTCGCATCAAAGCTACCAACACTATTTCAGTTATCCATTTCAACAGCTCCTATCCATACCATATCAAACGCTCTCTTCCATACGCTCCAGCTGTCCGGGGCCCCTGCATTTGTTCTTCTGATGACCTGCTCCGTAACTATTTCAGTACTCTCTCCTCAGCTCTCACTGACTGTGGTTATCTCAAAAACCTCATCCGTAATCAACTGGACCGTGCCAGACCGTGTCTTTAACTCCAACTGACCTACCCGCGAAGCTCCCTACGCTTCCAATTTTGTTACCCCGTACCTCCCCAGCCTTCAGGCCCTCCAAGAGTTCCTCAAACTGGCGCACCCCATACTCACTGCGTCACATGAAACTGCAAGAGTTTTCTCGTCGTGACCCAAAATAGTCTACAGCAGACCTCCGAATCTCAACACGATTCTCACCAGAACTGGACCAATCCCGCCCCCTCTCTCTAAACCTGGCAAGTGCATTAGACCTCGCTGCAGAACCTGTCCTATCTTTAATTACCGTCTGACCTTCAAACATCCTGTTACTCACAAGACTGGTACTCTTTACGACACTCTGGCAGTTGCATGTCTTCAAACTTCTTTTATCTCCTATTCTGTAAACCATGTTCCGCCTTGTACGTTGGCGAAACCCAAACTCTTCTAACTATCCGCATCAACAACCATCGCTACTTCTCCAAATCACAACTTCCGCACCTGCCCATATCTGAACACACTTCTTATCACGGCGGCACCTTTGACGAAACCCTTCGATTCAGCTTCTTGAAAATTCTGAACCCTGACTCACCTGTCACAGTTAGAAAGAGATGGAAGCAGACGTACATCTCTATCCTTTCCGCCTACCATGAACCCGGCATCAACTGTATGTAACTCCTTACAGCGCAGTTTCTTCTTTCATTCTCTTTTTCGTTGCGCCTCTAGTTGCACTTTCATGCTATTTTTCAATATTGTTTCTTTATTCTCCCTTTACACTTCATCTTTATTATCATTTCTCCCCCTCTTATTGCTCCATGAAGCTCCTTTCCTGCTCTTAGTAACCTTCACACTTTCTTCTCCATTTGGTATTTTCTCGACCTATCTAGTCGAGACGGGCGTAAGCCATAGTGCTGTTACCGCCCATACAACTAATTTTATCTTATCGACCCATCTAGCCATTTTACCGCCTCCATAACCTGGCCATACTGTTACCCAGCATCAATTGGCAAAATGGCGTATACTTAACACAAGTCCACACCTGTCCGCTCTGTCCATTTTATTTCCTGTCATGTGAACACGCTTTTGCGAAATGTTGGCGCCTTTCTATTGTGTTTGTGAAGTTCTTGTACGCCTGTCTCGGTATTCTGCTATATAAGTATCCTTTTTTCTACTTCTTTCTACCATCTCATATATATATATATAAGGTAAATTTATGATAAAAAGCAAGGAATTTACTTACAGCTTATTTGTTCCATAGGAGAAAAAACATACACACATACTCAGTATATAAAGTTTTTCGCGATATCTCGGTGTATTACGACCGTATTCTTGCTTGTAGAGGAAAGACGAGCACATGTAGATTGAATAAAGGGCGAAGACGACAGTGGCACCACGTAGCGGACAACGCTTCAAGTTGTGGGGAACAATTGATTTCTATATAGCGCTTGGAACAATTGACAACATTACATCGTGTAAGTTCAGGATGGAATTGTAGAAAGAAATGTGTTGAAAATGCAGAACAAACGGGAGGTTTAGTTTTTGAAGGTTAAGTCCAGGATTCATTTTTTTTCGCCCTCAAACCATGAATGACGGCGTGTTAAGGAGCTGGTCGTAGGGGCTAAATTTGGGGTAGGGGCTGCAGTACAAACCCACTACCGCAGACCACCAACAGAAAATTTCCGATTTCATTACCGCTATTGATCCTCGTGAGGGCATATCTAAAATGTCTATATAAGGTACCTAAACCTGGACAGTCCATGTACCCTGACCTTTTACCTATTACCACAAACAAGCAAACCCAGGCAGACCCATTGTAGCAGGTATAATTCTCCTACTGAACGCATTTCCTCTCTTGTTGACTCCTTCCTTCAACCACATGTTCAAGCGCTGCCTGCCTACGTACGCGATTTACCACCTCGTAGAAATCATCCGCAAATTACACTCTCTTCCTTCTGACATGCTGCTTTGTACCTTAGATATTACTTTTTTGTATACCAACATTCTTCATGCCCATGGCTTAGCAGCTTTGAAATTCATCCTTTACCAGAGACCCTAACCTCAGATCCCAACCACAGCTTTCCTTCTTAATCTGGCCAAACTAGTTCTCACATGTAACAACTTCACCTTTGACGACAAACACTACCTACAGATCCGAGGCACAGCCATGGGTTTGAGAATGGCACCTTCTTACGCTAATTTGATTATGGACAAGTTCCAACATGATTTCCTGCAAACTCAGCCCTTGACCCCCATCCTGATGTTTTGAGCTCATGGTGAAACCAGTCTCAACACATTTCTTTTCTAGGAATGTCTAGGACAACCAATTCCGTGTTGTCCAGTTCACTTGGTCCATCTCTAACAATAGAGTCACATTCCTTGACGTGGACATCACTTTAGAAAACAACACCCTCACTACTTCCGTTCACATAAAACCTATCAGCCACATGCACTATTTACGCTACTCAGTTTCCCACCCTTACCACACCAAGAAAGCGATTCCTTTCTCCTTTGCACTCAAAGGACAACGCCTGAATTCCACCACCTCTGCTACTGAAACTTACAACCAATCCCTCCACGAGGCTTTAGTCATTAGTAACCCATCTAACCTTGTAAGGAAACAGATTCGCCGTGCATCCTCACACGTTCAACCCACCAGCTCTAATCACCCAGTTCCATCCTAAACTAACCAAGGTCAAACAAATCCTATTCTCTCATTTCCACATTATCCAATCTGACGTAGACCAAGATCAGTATTCCCCACCAAACCGAGATTAGTTTTTCAGCATCCCTCGTAATCTTAGAAACATCTTGGTCCAATCCAGTCCTAATCCTAGCAATCCTTCTTCCCCAGCACCTCAAACTGGCGCCCATATATGCAAGAGACCCAGATGTAGGACCTGCTCTATTTTCATCACTTCTTCCACAGTCACTGTCAATACTGTTGGTAGCCGCTACACCCTAAATCCCAAAGGAACATGCCACACCTTTAATGTAATATACATCCTAAGCTGCAAGTTCTGTGATGTCTTTTATATCTTAACATTCGTTTTGACAACCATCGTCACTTCTGCACTATCAACAAACCGGATGCCCCAGTTGCCTTACACACAATTTATCACAACACCAATTTTGACCTATCTTTCCTGGTTGCCATAATCCACATTTTACCCCCTACGACCAGCACTTCAACACGCCATCTGTGGGAGGGCTCCTTTATTTATGGTTTAAGTGCAATAATAAATCCTGGCCTTAACCTTCAGTTTTCTCTGCATTTTCAACACTTTTTTTTTCCCACAATCCATCCTGAACTTACACACTATACAGTTGTAAATTGTTCCAAGCTCCGGAAATCTACGCGCTACAGCAGTCAGTTGTTCTCCAAGCTTGATGCCTCATCAGCTACGTGTCGCCACACGTGCACTTCGCTCTCTTCCTCTACACATGAATGCAACTGTGTGCACGAAATATCGTAGTGACTTGTATATATGTGAATATGTGTATGCTCTAATACGGAACATATAAGCTGTATTTTTCTTTAATTTCCTTCACTTCTTTCATGAATGTCTGTCTGTCTGTCTGTCTGTCTCTCTCTCTCTCTCTCTCATATATATATATATATATATGAAAATATATATATATATATATACAATAGGTAAAATTTAAATAGAAAGAAAAGAGATTGTACTTATGTAATATGTTGACAAAAATTACGTTATATATACGAAAGAAATTCCGGTGAGCGTCTTATTCTGTTGCGTGTGGTGTTCGTGAACTTACGTTGTTTCCGAATATTAATTTGATGATTTCTAAAACTTGTGAACTTGTGCTACTACATGGATGCAACCGAGTTCGACATTTTTAGCTTAGCATGTCATCGATTATAGTATGTATACAACGTAAATAAATGTCTTCAGAATATAAAAACTGTGTACTGATGTTGTAAATGAAGTGGCTATGCAGTAATCAGCAAAGAGTATCGTACTTTTAGAATGGTAATCATTATTGTGACCGAGAAAGTCTCACTCAGTCTTAGAGTTGCCAGTTTTTAGGATGTCAATACGAGACACGTCATGACAGTTAACTAAAGGAAATGTCATCATCCTGATAGTTATGCAATTCTCTCAGTACCATGAAGCAAGAAAATAAAGGAAAAACTCAAATACATGATCGAATTTTAAGCAGATAAATTGTGATAATTAAATGTACTGCCACGTATTTAAATTTGCATACATTATTTACTTCACTTCTGTTGTTTTTGTTTACATTAAAACCCGTAATAATTTACTTCACTTTTATCACTTCCTAGTTATTCTGCATCTTCCTTGATCAAGTCATGAGATTCCTGACAACTATGGTCAAAATTAATTAAAGTTGTATTTCTCATTATCATAGTTGCTGAACATTTATTGCTATAATCTCTCTATTTGCTTTTAAGAATTGATAAAACTCTCAACAAATGCGTTTGAACCACGAATGCTCAGAGACAAAGATATCAACATCAGTATTTTTAATACAGCATGGAAATTAACTTTAGAGAAGGAGAAAATCACCCATTTTGAGTTTACATCATTGCCATAATTACTGAATGGATCCATCACGTTATAAAATGACTTCAGTGATGCTGATGAAAGCAAGTCACGCAGCCAGCTAAGTATCGGGTAAAGAGCAGAATCGGTAAAAGCATGGCTATAATCACGGCAGAAGCGAAATGTTTAAATACGGGGGAAAAGGTGTCCTGTACGGTATGCCGTTAAAACGGGACAGCATTTCTCACCTCAAAATACGGGAAATCCCGTATAATACGGGACATCTGGCAACCCTACGTAGTCCTTAATGCCTGACATGAGACTCAATTCATCTTCAGTATATTCATGGAAAAGTTAAAGTGAGATCATAGTGACATATATTTTTTGTATAGTCAGCTCATTGTGAGATAAGGAATAGATGTATGTTTTTATATTCAGATAATTGAAATATCAGAATATTTATCAATTGTTCATTCTTAGTAATTTATTAGTTTCGATATTTCGGGTCCGTAGGAATCTGTACGTTTACTAACCGTAACAATAACATAGTGTTTATTTTTAATTTATACCGATGGAAAAATATCTACTGAAATATCCAGTTATTTTGAAGGTTCCTTACTGAGTAACATGAAATGACAACATATTATTAAATGCGAATAATTCACTTAGTCACTCAGAAAGTAAACTTCCATCCTCTGCATGTGTTTGTCGCGTTTATTTCAGATTAATAATTTTCGTGCTCCATATGAATATTTATATTTCTTTCTTCTTTCTTGACTCCAAACGTGAACCATTGTCGATATGTGTACAGTATTGTTCTAGGTTGTAAATTTGCACTCTATACTGATGATATCTGCTAGTTATTTAGAAGCTATTTGTGTGTGTATAATGTGTATATTGTACTGCATGACGACCTAATATACGAAGAAGCTGCACTTGCAAATTAGTACATCGGGTCCAAGCTTTTACATCTCGGGTTTCACTAAGTGCTATCGTTCGATATTGTGCATCCTTGCTATTCACTTTTCCTAGGAAACGGAAGAAACTAACTAAAAGAATAAAAACAGAATACCATAAAATGAACAGTAAATATTAAATATTTTGCTTTAGATATTTTATATACTAAATATGCATGAAAATATTTAATAAATTGGAGTATGTTGGGGCGATGAATGGAAGTGGAAGAGAGATTGCAGGCTTGATGGAAAGATGAAAGTTGGGGATCCTGTGCGTGCAAGAATCAAGATGGAAAGGGAATAAGGCACGAGAGCTAGGAGGCGGCTGCAAGTTGCTGTATAGTGGAGCAAATGAACATGGAAGGAACAGCGTATGGATTGTTTCTTCAAGAGATCTGAATGATAGTAAGTGTGAATAGACGGAGCTACAGAGTGATGAGTATCAGAATATGCATGGGTGAAATGATCAGTGTAGTGTGTGCGTTTGATCCGCAAGTCGGCTGCGCATAAGAAGAAAAGATAGAATTCTAGGAGCTTTTGGACCGTGAACTTCGCAGTGTACCCACAGAGGAAAGAGTAATTGTGGGTGGTTACTTGAATGGACATGTAGGCAGAAGCAGAGTAGGCATTGAGATGATTCACGTTTGCTGGGGTGTTGGGAGATAGGAACGAAGAAGGAGAAAGATTTCGCAACGGCATTCGATCTGGCGATTTGCAATACATTTTTTCAGAACAAGGAGTATCTTTTAACTTACAAGAGTTGTAGAAGAGAAAGTCAAATCGATTTCATCTTGTGCCGAAGACATCATCTTAAGGAAATTAAGAACTGCAGGGTAATAAATGGTGAAAGAGTGGCCCCGCAACACAGAGTGGTGAGTGTGGACTGCGAGTTTGCAAGTAGAAATAATAGGAGGCCGCAAAATTGGAGAGCCCAGAATTAGATGGTGGTGACTGAAAGAGGAGAAACTAAGAAAATTGTTCAGAGAAGAGGTTATGAAAAGAGTAAATCTGCAAGAGGATGTACAAAAATGGTGGAATGTAAACAGAGAGGATCATGCTAACGGCCGCAGAGAAGACCGTGGGTAAAACTTCAGGAAAGAGTCCCCTTGCAGGAAAGAGACGTACGTGGTGGTGGAATGAGAAAGTGCAAGAAGCTATTAAAGCGAAGAGAAAAACTAAAACTAGATGGAATGCTTCAGGGCAGAAGATGATAAATGTAGCTTCAAGGCTGCTAATAAGGAAGCAAAGAAGGCAGTGGCTAGAGCAAGAACGCAAACCTGGGATGAACTGTATGACGAACTTCAAACATCAGGTGGAGTGAAGAAGCTATACAGGTTAACAAAAACCAGAGACAAGGCAACAAAGGATATTACCCATATTAGGAAAATTGAAAATTGCTAAGAATTAGTGCTTACCGATGAAGACAGAATCAGCGGATATTTCAAAACGCTCTTAAATGAAGAAAATCCGAAGGAAGTTCTTAGCAATTGAACTCCAAATCTTGGACCAACACCAAGAATAAGTCGGGAAAAAGTAGAGTAAGCATTAAAGAAAATGAAGACCGGAGAAGCTGCAGGCTCTAATTGCATACCAGTAGAAGAGTGGAAGAGTTTCGGAGCAGAAGGTATAGATATTGTATGGGATCTGATGCAAAAATCTATAAACAGGAAAAAATGCCGACTCAATGGAGGAATAGTGTTATTGTACTAATTTTTAAGAAGAAGGACAATAAATAAAGTTAGCACAAGAAAAGAGATTAAATGTTACAGAAGTGATAGAGAGAGAGTATATAGGATTGTAGAAACTACAGAGATATCAAACTAATGTCACATACGATGAAGATTTGGGAGAAGATTGAAGAAGGAAGATTACGAGAAGAAATTACAATAGAAGAACAATGATTTGGATTTATGCCAGGAAAAAGTACAACGGACGCAACTTTTATATGTACACACAAAGATGCGTATACAGAAGCTAGAAGTCAGGTCAGAAGTAGTGTGGGATTAACACGCCAATCCCAGTTATGGTTTTATTACACTAGGGTTCAGCCTTAAGCCCGTACCCCTTCAACGTAGTCATAAACGTTATAACTCAGGGATGTGAGAGATGAAGTCCCCTGGTGTATGATGTTTGCCACTGATATTATACTATGCAATACTAATAGGGCAGAACTTGAAAGGATAGTAGAGTTGGAGGAAATTTGGCAGATAGAGGCCCAAAGATTAGTAGGAAGAAAACGAAGTGTCTTGAGTTTAACGGAGAAGAAAAGAGAGGAGTGATGTTGCAAAAAGAACGATTGAATAGAATGAAAAGTTTTAAATATTTAGGCTCATCTGTTACTTGAAATAGTGATTTGGACTAGGAAATAACACACAGAATGCAAGAGGGATGACGAAATTGGAAGAAAGTAAGTGGCCTTTTTCGCGACCGCAGAATCACAGTTAAGAATAAAGAGATGGTTTACAAAACAGTGGTTATACCAGCCATGATGTACGGAGCAGAAACATCGCCAATAAAGTTAGTTAGCACAAGAAAAGAGATTAGATGTTACAGAAATGAGAGAGAGTAAGAACAACAACCAAGGTTGTAGAGATATCCAAGAAGATACAAGAAAGAAGACTACAGTGGTATGGACATGTAATGAGGAGAACAAATGACTATGTATTCGGAAGAGTGATGCCAATGGAAGTGGAGGGCAAGAGAGGTAGAGGGAGGTCAAGGAGGAAACGGATGGATGGGGTTAAGAAGGATCTCGGGAGCTGGGGAAGTAGTTCAGGAGAAGACTCATCAGAAACGTTGACTCCATGTGAGTGGGAAAAGGCGGAGAAAAAGAAGAAGTAATTGTTAGTCAGAAGGGTTAGAAATAGCATTATTCTTGTACGATAAGTTTCAGTGTATCTGAGAATGAAGAAGTAGGAAGACATTAAGTATTCTGTCATTTAATATATATTATTTAGGAATTATTAGTTCTTGTTTGATGCTGATGGGTAGTATAGTAGTAGTATTGGTCAGAAAAATAAATTTAATAATAAATTAGGCATTTCCGTAACTTTGTACATTGCTGATAACTCGAAAAGTACAGGACGCACAGCATAGAAACAGAATTGCATTATAAAAAAGTTTAATTATAATGAATTATAGAGAAATAACTGCATACAGAAATTTCCTCAGGGGGATTCAATTTAAATATTTCAAATTGAAAGCTAGATAAACTTTCATTCTCTTGCAACCATTGAATTCTAAATTATTTTTATCAGGAAAATAGTGTTTTTTTTTTCTTTCATTTTTCTGTTTGGGAACTTAAGTAGATAATTTACTTTTAAATTCTAATTATCCAATGTTTCCTAAACGATAGTAAATGTACTTTTTTCTCTAGAAATAGTATCGTGTTTAATAGTTGTCTCAAGCAAACCGCATTCTGCGTTTAAAATTTCAACTTGATTCCTCTTTGGTATTACTTGTACGTCACTGTGTGAATATGTTCATGATTTTATATTTGCTTCAAAACTTTACATCTAGCATTTCCCGAATTATCAGCAATGGACAAAGTTAGAGAAACACTCTGTACTTTCATTATTTAACAGTTCTGATAGTAATTTATTTATTAGCAGATGATAATGTAGTACGAATGTTATTCTTTTTGTAGACAATTTACGTATAATAATAATAATAATAATAAACCAAATAACACTATGTAACTGTTCATGTAGGTGCAACGAAGACAAGGGACGCTATGTTGAAGCTCATAGGCCTTTAAAAATGGGTGACATTATTTTTGTGGAAAAGCCGTATGCGTTTGTAATTCTCCCCGAATTTAATAAAACTCACTGTCAGCAATGTTGTGCTTCGTTTCGGAATCCAGTACCGTGAGTATGTATTTATTTTATACTGCATAAGTTGTAGCATACTAGATTCGTATCAGTTCTTCGTAACACAGCTCCATAAGAACCCAGTTAGATTAACTGTCATCCTACCGGGTTTCTGAAAAAATAGTTCTGTAGGTTTTTCTCTTGTATTTCATGTTAGAGTTGCTAGTAATTATATGAATTGATTGAAAGCTAATTTGGTTATATTTATTGTGAATCATTGATAGAGATAGTGTAAAGGTTGTCATAAGTATAGTGTAACGACTTGAGAGGTTGTCAGCTAACTGACATGTATGTGTCTGAAATAGTTGTAACTCCTGCTTACGCTAATAATTCTCATTTAAATCGAAATTTTTCGTACTTCATGTCACTGTCGTGATGGTATCTTTGCTGGAATCTATGCTTTTGTATTGTTCTTTTTCACTTTCCATGAGCTTTGTCCTAGACCATTGAACGGAATGCTCGGGACTCCACTGTACTAAAAACTATAGCTCTCGTTCTTAGAATCTTGTTTAGGTAATTAAAACGAACAATGAAAACATAAGACACAAAAAGTAGAAGATTGTAATTTAAAATTATGTTCGTGTTTATATCAGTTCGTATCTCTAATTAATCATTTCTCTGATCACTAGATGAATATATTAGTTTGTATTGCATTTTAAACTGCTTGATTTCCTCCCTCCCTCCCTCTCTCTCTGTCTCTCTCTCTCTCTCTCATATGATAAATTTTTAAGGGGGAGGCTTCAGGTTCGACTCCCGGTGCAGACTATCGTGCCTGAGGTTTTCCGGATTCCTTCGAAAATCCGTCCTCTTGTAATTGTTGTTAATATATCCAACAGAAAATGGCCGAAATTGTGCTGTATCTGAAGATAGATAAATAAATATATTGCAAAGGCAAATCTAGGAAAAATTCAATAAATTGCTTACGGTGAAGTGATAAACAAACGAATGTAGAAACTTAAATTACATATAGAGCATGTGAAAATAAACATAGTTTAATATTGATGGAGTTGTGAATATGTAGTTTTCATCTGTCTAATTAAAAACACTTAACTACTTTCAAACATATTTTTCATATATACGCAATGCTATGCTATATAATATTTCATCGATGTTATATAATATTCATCACATCCTGAGGAAGAAATCGAAGACCTATACGAGGAGATACAGAAGATTTTGGATAGTAGCAAATTGCATTACAAAATTGTAATGGGAGACTTCAATGCGAGAGTAGAAACTAAGCAAAGCAGTGACAAAGTGGGAAACTTTGGATTTGGCAAAAAAAAACAAGAGAGGAGAGAAGTTAGTGGAATTATCAGAAGACTGTTCATTTCCAATACATTTTCAAGAAGCCGCCCCAGAGGAAGTGGACATGGAAAGGCCCAAATGGGAATAAAACCGAAATAGACTAGGTTTTATCGAATAACAGGGAAATTCTGCAAGACGTGTCCTGTTCTGAAGTTTCAAAATCTCAAGTGATCATAGGATGGTGAGATGTAAGATGAAACTAAATACTAGACTCGAGAGAAAGAAGCTTATCAGAGGAAAATCGGAACTTTTAGATCTGGAAAATCTCGGAAAACACAGTCAAACTTTTGAGATAGAACTAAGCAACAGCTTCAGCGCCTTGGAAGAGTTAGAGGATAAAAAATACATCATTAGCAGAAATGAAATACTGAGTGAGATAAGAAGAGAAACAGCCAAGGAAATAGCAGGCATCAAAAAGAAAAAGAGAGCAAAATCTCAAACTAAACTCTTGATGAAGAATAGAAGGGAAATGAAAGAAGAGGAAAGTTACATAAAGAGGATTGAGTACATAGAACTAAATAAAACCGTAAGGAAAAAAATAAGAGAGGATGTACGAAGATACAACGAAAATTTTGTTAGAAATACAATCGAGAAAAACAAGAGCCTGAAGAAAGCGAAACAACAGCTCATGATAGGAAAAAAGCAAATAATTGCAGTTAAGAGCCCAGACGAGATCGTTACACGGAATGAGGAGGAAATTATAAAAATATTTAAAAATTTCTTCAGAGAATTGTACTATTCCGATGAAGAACTAGGAAATGAAGACTCAGAAGAAAATGATGTTGAAGTCCCAGACGTAATGAAAGAAGAAGTGGATAAAGTACTTCGAGGGATGAAGACGGAGAATCACCAGGAGAAGATGGACTCTCAGCAGAGATGTTTAAATGGGGAGGTGAAAAGATTAAAGACGAACTTGCTAAATTATTCTCGATGTGCCTGAGGAAGAGAGAAATACCGCCAAGTTTGAAAGGGAATACCGCCAATCTGTTATAATTTTGTTGTACAAGAAAGGGGACAAAGAACGCGTCGAAAACTACAGACCAATTAGTTTACTGTCATTTCTATACAAAATGTACACCAAAGTTGTTTTGAATTGTATTTGGACGAGACTTGGATTTTAATTAGAGAAGGGAAGAAGCCGGGTTTCGTCGTGGATTTAGCACAATGGACCGCATACAAACATTGAATGAAGTTATAGAAAAAACTAATGAATATGAATTTCCACTATGTTTGGAATTAATAGATTTTGAAAAGGCTTTCGCTTCGGTCTCCTTGTCAGCAGTACTTAAATCACTTGAACATCAAGGCATCGAAAATGAGAACATCAAGCTACTGCGAAACATTTATTCCACTGCCACATCTGCCATCAGACTACATCAAGAAAGTGAAAAAAATAGAGTTGGAAAAGGGATCCTGGAGAGAGTGTTCCAAAATTTAAACAGGGATGAAGTTGAATAAAAATTACCGGGATGATAGCAATAGGTTGTGATTTTTCTTCGGAGCTCTTTTTCTTGACAAACCGCTTCAGCCATAAATCGTCACTTCGGGCTCATTGTTCATCCGCTTGTAAAAGAAGAAGAAAAAGCAACAATATTACCAAACTTCAATTGACGGGAATGGACTTCCCTTTCTCTCTCCTTTTAAATCCCTTACAGACGTGGGGCCGTAATCAGGAGTTGGGCACCCGGACATATTCCTCCTTACGGAATGGATATTAGTTCCGATTAGGAAGTGGTAATCAAGGGTCTGGTTGACACATGCGCGTAGTTGCCTAGTTGCAACGTACAATTTGATTCATTTATATTCACACAGTAAACACATGTTAGTGTTGAGTACCAAACATTCAAAACAGATCGAACTTCAAAGACAGTACATTTCTCAGGTATTTCACTCGTCACTGTATATGATACCAGAGATGCAAGTGCGCGCATTAAATTTGGGAAATTGATTAGATATTTCTGTGCCACCTAAGAATGACAGTAGATCTGATTTTGACCCTTTGCATTATTTCGCTATGTTCTAGATATTCTTTGCTATGTGATTGGATATAACAAATTTAAATATTCTCTGAATAATTTCCTCGAATTTCTAAAACTAGTGGCTTGTCACGTATGTAAATTTATTGCACGACTGAGTATGAACTTATACAGCTATTCTGACTGACTTTCCTTTTTTTAGTTTCACCAGGTAAGGGCTTGGCCAGCATCTTGTACTATTTACCTCGATTGTGTTCTTGTCATGGTCGAGGCATAACATCCCTCCATAGTTAGATAAGCTTAAATCTAAAAATCAGTTAGACCAAAAAACTTGAAACAAACAACGTTTGGTTTTGAAAGCGCATTGGCATGTTATTCATGTTTCAACCTTCAAAGTGCCGCCTTAGTAGCCGTGAGGACTAGAGCGCTGGGCCACGGTACACCAGGTTGCTGGTTCGAGTCCCGTCTTGAGAATTAATATTTGCGAATGTCAACAGCATAGCACTCGTATCATTAAGACGGCTCGAAGTTCTAAATGGCTCATATAAAATAAAGTTTACCAAAATCATATTTCAAAGTATTTATTAGTACGTGATTTTGCGTTAACAGTAACTGATAAGTGTTTACGTATTTGAATTTATCGCCTTTAAGCATCTATGGCTCAGACAGGAATGGATTGGGGAAGGAGATACGGGAAGGAGTTTTCCAGGGCATTTTTTTTAAGGTACCTGATGTGAATGAGGAAAAATCCTGAAAAATCCTCAGTCGGCTTGGTCAGCCGTGGTATCATACTCAACCTCTCGAATACGAAGCCAACGGTCTATTAACTTAGTTACGACCTCCCGTTGATAAGTGTTCATGCTGTACATCCATTCTGTTTCTTTAATAACCAGAAAAATTTTGATTGGAAATTCAGTGTAGAAAATTCCCAAAATATACTTTCGCGCTAAATTTTGAACAACTTTTAGAGGAAACACTTTTTGATATATTGTACCACTTGGCAGTTACAAGATATCAAAAAGTGTTTCCACTAAAAGTTTTCGCTTGTTTCAAAGGGAGCAAAATAAACCCCGGTTTCTGTTGAAAAATTTGAAGTTCTCCGTCCCTCCTAGAGGTATTCCCGAGACGCCACTGCTTTCAGCAACATTATCATGTGATTCCGCATATGCACTTTGGTATGTACATTTTTTGTTTCAAAGCTCTATGTCCAATAGGGGCCGAATAAAAGCCCTGGTTCGGAGATTGAGAACCACCCTGTATATAGGATGTATTTAACTTTTCAATTCACGAACAAAAATTACTAAAACATCTACATGTTAAATATCCATAAGAAATTGAATCATAAATGACAAAGCTAATTGCACAAATACACAATAAATAAAAGACAGTTACACATTTTTAGGAGGAAAAAACAGCACATCTAGGCCGAAGAAATGGGAAAAGAGAGGTGTTTCTGCTTCTACTCCAAAAATTTCAGAATTTTAAAAGGTGGAGTATTCTAGAAAATGACGTCAAAAACTTTAACAACTCAGAGCTTCGCAGGGCCCAAGCTATTCATTTTAGGTGAAAACTAAAATAAGATCCTTATAGAACTCGGTAATATCTATTATATGCAAGAAAACCGCATCGCAATATGACTAATAGAACCAGAGTTAAAAATTATCAAAAATCTGAAATTTTAGATTAAATTTGGAAACATTGCAATTAATTTATTGGGAAAGTAGCCACTCAGCAGTAATGATTTCTGTACACGATAAAATACAACATGCGACAAATATTATGCTTTTTATTTCATGCAAATCCGTAATTTAGACTCTGATAACGTGATATTTGAAAAGAACATTCCGTTCTTGAATGGCAGTATGTGTGTTGTACGTTTATATTTGATGCTAGTAGATGACCTTGGCAACTATTTTGAGAGCCTCTGACTCTTCACAGAATTTTTCTTCGGGAAAACAAAAAATACGGTTCTCTTTATTGTGCATATACCTTTTGGAAAAAAATGACAAAACAAACATCCGTGACTCAACATATTGAGCAGCCTGGATTAATTAAAATGGAAGTAGCCTAAGGCTGAATTTGAAATGTGGCAAAATAAGTGGAAGAAACTTCCTCTACTGCTGTTGACACTCTTAATACGCTGCTCAAAGGAATTTTGTCCAAATATTTATATTGTGTTGATTGCAAATTATCGTAACATTCCCCCCATTATAACCTGTGCATCTGAGCGTTGTTTCTCAAATTTGAGGCACATCATTTCAAATGTTATCCTCCCTCTCCAGTGACAGAGGAGAGATTAAATTGTATGACATAATAACGGTGTTAATGTAAATGCAGAGAATATTCAGATTCGAATTGACGGAAACAAGCAACGTCTGCAAACTATCCATCCGTTGATAGAATGGTTATTAACGTGTAACACACAGTTAAGGTGCATTTTGGAGTTACCCCATCCGAGTACAGGAGCTTATTTACTATTCCTTCGTCAACACTTGATGAATAGGCAAATGCGAAAAAATAAAGCTAATTAGTAGACCTGCAGTTTTTAAAAAATCTTTCGCGAAAATAAGTTTACAAATGCCTTCACTTTATGGAAAAGAAAATTTTACCTGAATGAAACTGTGTAAAATCTGTTCTTTACAGAGTTTGAATTCGGTTTAGGCAAGTTTTCGCTGCGAATCTAGTCACTAAGCCTTGGATTGTACTTGCTTCTCTAAGCCAGTTGTAGGACAAGAGCTGAAGAGACCATTTGTATCCCCCACCCCTTTCGAAAATCCTGGCTACAGGCCTGAGCATAACATGTATTTACTATTCTAGACCATGGTGTAACATGGTCATTTACAAAGAATAATAACAAAACATTTTATAATCCATTTGTCAATACGCAAGAACTGCTAGAGAAACGATGCCATCCGTGTATTCACAACTGTACTAAATTTGTAATTTATATCATTGGCAATGCTTCGATTCAGTTCTTAGTTCACGACCATTAATTATTAATTGTTTCTTTTAAAAAGGTCGATTTAAATAACAATAAACACACTTTCACTCTGTCAACACGAAGATATATAAATAAAACATAAAAAATAGTTAAAATGTCGGGCTAACAGTCATGTCATGTTGTAATGAACAACTTAGTTTACTTATTTTTGTGAGGAAAACGATCAAGCTTTGGTTGTAACAATGGAATGATTCTTTATTTAAATAGATTTGAGAACTACACGATATTTTACTATTAAAATTAATGTAATATATATATATTACGTTTTAAGTTTTCTCTTTCGAAGTATTAATACAAAAGTGTCAGATAGTTAGCAAAAGAATGCTAAATGACTTTAACAGTTTCCTTTTTCAAATTTAAGCTAAGGGTTTTTATTGAATTATTTAAGATACTTTATATAAAAAAAAAGTGTGTCTGAGTAACAGAGTTTTTCCAACTATTTCAGTGAAGATTTTATTTATGTCTTAGGTGTTATTTCAATTTTAATACAGTTTACTAAAATTTAGCTTCATGTTAATCAATATGAGAAGACTAGTAATCGTGCAGAGAGAATATACTGATTACCCAAGAACATTATGATCTTCGTTTTTAAATGGAATAAAATTCCTACCTGATGATTTTTCTTTTAATTTCCTATCATTTGGAGTGAAGTATTTTTTTCCTTCCCAAATAATTCTCTGTAAGTCTTCTATCAACATCAAGGAATCGAAAATAACACTAGAATAGGGAAACATCCCTGGATGTGTTTTCGTTAAGTTTCCTATCACCTCCTTATCGATCCTCCGTGGATTGACTTAGGGCGAGTCTCCTCGGTGGTGAATGTATTGGCCAGGACATTACTTAACCCTCTTTTGCATGAGTTATTGTTGAAAAAAAAAAAATATGTTTTTATCGTTTTTGTCTTCTTTGCAGCATAATTTAAACGTTTGTTGTGAAAAAGAACATCATGCATTTGGAACATGTTGATTTGATTTCCAGATAATGAAACTCATTATAGGACCAAAGTAGGCAAAACGGAAAAATATTCTATAGAAAATATCCTTTAGCATCTTCTTGCGTGATACTGACATCTCTTACAAGACTTGAGATATCTTTCTCCACACCTAAGAACGACCCTGGAAACTAGGAAATAACCGTTTATTGTAAACTGTTGATTTATAAATTGAACTGGTCGTACGTTCATCACTTTTATAATTCCTGATTTGTTACTATGTCAAGTACTTATTTGCTATGTTTCTTGTTTGTTTGTTAGTAGATACAAGTGGTTTAATATTTCCGATTTCGACAATTTCATAATTGTATTCTATTGCCTTATGCATCTCTCTTCAGCTACTTCTTTAGTAAATAAGATGCCAAAGACTTTACATGCAAAAATAATGCGTCGAGCCGAGCGGCCGTAGTTCATTTAGTAGAACGATTCCAACGATCGCCCATCCTGAGGTTTTTCCTGGTATTTCCCTTGGTCACATTAGACAAATGCCGGGATGGTACCTACTTACTAGGTCCTGGCCGACTACCTTCCAACATCCTCTTCCCCACCCTATCCCGACCTGAGCCAGAGATGCGTAAACGCCATAAATAAATCCAACATAGTCGTTCTTCGCAGATTGTCTTCTCAAAGAGAGTATGACCATTCAGGCCGCCTGATCTTTCACGCCCCTGATTTCTTCCTATGGAGCAAGTTGAAAGGTACTGGAACATTCCACGGAGTATAGCGGCACTATCAGACGGAATGGCCTTTATTGGAATTTCTTCCCGGTCGTTTTCGATAGAATGTCTTGATCTGTAGTATTTGTAAAGCAGAAGATGATTCTATTCGTAATCGAATGATGTTGAAAAAAGTATTCAAAAAGTAGATACTTTTTGTTGTTATTGTTGTTACTTCAGATAATTTCGGATTTCGCCTTCACGATATTTAGAGATCGTATTTGTTTTTTATAATTTTATTTGTGCCTAATATGTGGTCAAAATTAAAAAAGAGTAGAACAGTATACCTGCAATTACTCAATCTTAAGGCATGCGCATATGTTACGTTCTTCAGTATTCAAGCAGTACCAAATTCCTTAGGAGTTGGCATGCGTTGTTCCTTCGTGCAATTTTGATAGATTGTAGAAATAGAATAGATGGTCGACCGTGGAGTTCGAACCCACGTCAGAGCACGTAAAAACGAGAGAGAGAGCTAGCTAGCTGTAGCTGTCTCTATCTATCTAACTTGTAACGTTATTATTCGGCAAATAAAAATATACTTGTGCGGACGGGTTATTGTAAGAGGTAGGATTGATTGTCTTTTCTGTAGAATAATTCTGTTGAGTGAATTAAGAATTTCACTGTGTTATTACTATTGGTTAGAAATATATTTCACTTCGTCATGTTAGCTTGATAACCGTAAAAATAACGTTTAACGAGATTTGATCTCCCTCTCCGCTGAGTTTTGGCATTCGGCATAAAATTTGTTAGTATACCGCTTTTTATATCTTAAAGTATTAGAGATATTCAAAGTTGACATCAGAATGTGTGTTGTTGACAAATTTGGATGTGTTGCACAATGTTCCGGATGTGCTTTTAAACCTCTCTGCCATATGTACCCAAATATTTAATAACATAATTTAAACTTTAGTCTGTACACATCTACTGGTTCAACTTTACCACCACAGGATATGAAGCCTCTAATATCATTTGTGCATGCAGAACTTGTAGCACATCTCGGAAATGTTAATTATGTATAGAAATTACATTAAATCAAATATGTTTTGTAGAACGTTAGTTAAAAACATACAAAAGCATATCAACATTTGCGATTGATGAGGTTAGTAGTAAGATATTTTATTGATCACTTGAAGGATAAAAGAGAAATATGTTTTTGATATCTGCGATACTTGTAAATGATATCAATAATTTGCAATTTCAAAGAAACAAAAGAAGTCAGTGAAAAGATTAGTATCATGAGAAGTTTAAGAAAAGGAAAAATAAACGTTTTAATATAAAGGTACGTTTGTATCACTTCATCTGGTAAGAGTGTAGAAAAGCTTGTTGTTACATGTTAAATAATAACTAGTTGAAGTTTTATAGATAGTGACTTTTTTTTCTTTGTGCTTTAAATCGTCTCATGTTTGCAATATTCATGGAGCCTTTCAGAGTTACTGTGGAAATTCGAAATGCGTTGATTACTGGAAATCTACCAACATTGCGAAAATACACTTCGTTCTGTTTGTGAATGTAGGAAATAAGCATCGTGTTCAAACATCCCACGTTGATTGCGGAAATTGTTTATTGCAGCATGTAGATTTTCGAAATGCATGATAGCATCCATAAAATTTCACCAAGGATTTCCGAAAATTAATAAAATTTGTAGATTTTGGATACATGATAACTTCACTCTTGCTTTAACCTAATCTTACCTTATCTAAGTGCGGTCAGGTGCGCGTTAACAGTTTCTTTCCAGTGTACACAGACGTAAAATACGATTAAATAAGAATGTGGATCATTGGATTACTTGTACTCACCGGTGAAAGCCAGCTACGGAAATTCTGTTTCCTACATTTACAAACGTATACCAGTAAGTATGGGTAAGTATAGCATTTGCAGCTTTCACGTAAATATACGTAGTCCGACAATTAAGTAATGAGAGATTTTCTAACGTGCAAACTGTGAATGCCATCTAAGAAATAACGTATTCATATCATAATATGATTCTTAATCTACAGTCTGGCGCACAACATATGGTGTTAGAGTAGGCATGTTGAAAGGTTTGTCACCATTAGTGAAGGAAGTGTTGAGGGTACGGCCACAAAATCACTATGGAAAAGAGAGCGAATACCCAAGTTCTTGTATAAGCTAGGTAAAAGTGCACCTAACCCAGTGAAACGAATGCGGCAAGTTAATGGAAATCATTGTTTTCCCATTCAGAAACATTTAGCTGGTTTTCAGCACTAAAACTGTAAGTGACAGTTCATAACAGCGACATTGAAAAAGTGAGACATTAACGTCTTGTCACAGCCAGTGAATCACTATTCGCTAAAAAACGTTACATAATCTGCAGATATGAGTTTCACCTGTAAGTTCCCACCAGCCACATTCATTTATTGATTGTAGGCATTGGGTACCGAACAATACCATTCTCTGGACATGAATTTCTCGCCCAAGTACCCGACCGTAAAAAATCAAAATAAATATGTGTTACGCAATCGGTGCCTTAGTTTTAGTAGTAAAAACAAACATCCAAATTTAATTAAATCAGCGGGGAAAAAATAATCTTGTTCAAATCCACACCTTTAAATCTACTTTTTTCTCTGGTAACAGACCGTTGACTTTTTAAAAACAAGTTATTCGCTCAGAGCAGCCAGCAAGGTCAAGCCAGAAAATCGCCTAAGGTACACTTACATATTCTGATTGTGTGGCCTGTATTTTTAAATATTGTAGACTTGTCCGTATTATACAGAGACTAATCACTTACCATGAGGATATCTTTACACTGAGTTACGTAAATCAGATGATAGAGTTGTTTTAATCTCACTGCGACGTGAAAAGACACTTGTACATTTTGGTAATTCATTCTTTCCTTTACAGGGAAGAGATAGAACCTAATAACTACTTTTGTACCTCAAGAATTTTACTATTAAATACTAGGATTTTGGATGAAAACACTGGGGTTTTGTTCACTTTCTATTGGGGCTTCTAGGAAGAAATCTACTCCGATTGAAAAGAAGCTGAAGTTTAATAACACCAATGCGTGAATACAGACTAATATTGAAAACTAGAATACAAGACGACGGACGTAGTAAGCATCAGAATAATAGACGTATGATACATAAATAACCCAATAACAGTACCTTGGAACTGCGGCGATGAACCTGGCTTTCTGCTGCGAAGATGGATCTCGGATAAACATCGCGGGCTGTCTTCTTTCTGCAAGTAGCCTCTGGATACAAGGCCAGCGGTCTTCTTCTCTCTTCGAAGTTCTTGGCAGTTTGGTAACTTCAGAGCGGGGTTCGGATCCCAGATCCGAACTTAATGGCGACGGTAGGTCTAATACAGCAACGGCCTAGACTTCCAAAAATGTCCAGCTTTTATGCAAAACCCACCCACTTTCTTCATATCAACCAATCACCGAAGTCCATGTCTCCGCCTCTCAGTACAGTCTTGCCTCCTTAGACCCAATCAAAACCTGGCTGGTCCTTTGGTTTTGGTAATCTGCAACTGCCGCGTAAGATGATCTCTTGACTTCTGTAAGATGAAACTTCGGATGTGCTTATGCACTACCAGATTAATTGGATATACCTCCTGTAAGCTGAAACTCAGTGTCTGAGACATTTCCTGTCATTTCTTTCCTTACATAGTTGTCCTTGACAGAAAATGGATGTTAATTTTAGTTCTTAACTATTATGGTTTTTAAAAAACACCGAGATGAAATAATAATATGATTGAGACGTTTCTTTCACTTCTTGGTTTGCTTAGATACGAAATTGGGTTCTTTAGTATTTTAAAGCTTTTTTTCTATTTACATTTACCTTTTAGCATTAGGTGTTATGTACCATTCAACAATATATTAATCTCCTGCGCAACAGTGTTATATTTACACGTAGTTATTTCCCTATTTCAAACTGCAGAACTAAGTAGCACTCGCTAAATTCTTGTAAAGAATTCTTAACTTTAATATAGACGCGGTTTTGCACCTTCAGTTTTCTTTGCAGCAGACTCGATTTTATATCACACAAAATTGTGTCAAATGTTTGGTCAGTCTAGCACTACACCCTCTGAACGTTCTCTCCATGACCTTATATCAATAAAGCTATCTCGTTCGAACTACTACATGCACTGGACCCATCAGTTTATTGTCCAGTCTCGTTTTCAGCAGCAATGAAGGATTCGTAATATGGAGAGTGAATTCCAACCTACCAGAATTAGTGGCGTTTCTGAATACCATCTAAAATGGATACGAATCACCACTGTTTTGCTATTTTGTTCAATCGGTAAAGTTCCGATCTTCATTCATAATATAAGATTCCTTCATCTTCCACTTGGACACACCATGTAGCCGTTCAAATGTCCTTTCCCTCGAGTGCCCCAGCTTTTTCACAAAAGTACATTTTTTTTCTATCTTCCATTTATCTTCGTACATCTTATATCTTCTATTAGTTGCCAGAGGAACATGTCGCCATAATATGAATCTAATCTCGGCATACTTAGAACAGCCTTGACAGTTAATCCTTTCCACCAGTGAACATTAAGGACATCCTGAAAATTAATCACAGGAACATTTTCTTGAATTCCGTTGTTGGGAAGGATAAAGAGTGGTAAGTTCGATATTAGCCTGAAACGACAAAGTCCTGGATAGAAGTCACCAAACTTACCAAATGGCAATAAAGTACGGCTTCTAAGGTCAAAAATGAAGAAAATGTTGTGTTTTTACAACAGGAAACGCGTTACTAATGAATTCGTTCCGGATGGTGAAACTATCCTTCATGCTGCTCTGGAACAAATATGGAAAAAGATTGTCTGTATCCGACGTGAGCACACTGAAGCAGACATTTGTTTTCTGTTACATAGCAATGTCAAAGGTCAGTGGTTGTCCAAGAATTCCGGAGAACCGGAAAGCAAGTTTGCATTCAATCACCCCCTCCCCTTTTTTTTAATCATCCTGTTGATTATGTTCTTTTCTCGGAAGTGAAGTTTTTCCGCTGAAACGGCGTACTTTTTGACTACTTGGGTACCTCCAATAGGATGTGACGAAGGTCGTTTCAGTTACTGGCAGATGATAGAAATCGCTGTAATGACGCAACAGAAATGTATTTTGAGTAACGTACAGAAAGTGTGCAAATGTTTTGTTTCCTTTTCAATAATGACTACCTTATTACTTAATTGTGAGGCTGTGTATATGTATGTATGCATTCTCCTAAATGTTTTGTTAGCGGAAAATGAATTAATAAATGTGGCCTAAATTATGACTAGAGGATCAACTTCAGTATCTTTGATTAAAGCTCTTCGAACTGTTGATTTTCGTTTTGCATTTGGTAAATACACTTCTTCTTTTCAGATGTCATCAATGTGTTCAAGCATTATACTGCAGCGATAGTTGTAGAAGTCAGTCCTGGAATGAATACCATCAATATGAGTGCGGAAGTTTTGATTTACTTCATTCAATTGGAATCGCCCATCTAGGTCTTCGCGTTGTGCTTGTTGCAGGATTAGAACGCCTCACAGCTTTACAAAAGGCAGGGTTGTTGGTGTCAGAAGACAACATTGCATGTACACCAAACGAAAAGTATGGGAATAAAGACAACAATTACATTGCAGTGTATAATCTTCTTACGCACATTAATAATATGAAAACAGGAGACACATTTCAGTATGCTCTGGTAAGTGTTCCGTATCTGCAGATTGAAGTTTGGCGTCTGTCAAGGTCGTCCGATACCTAACCTAGCATCAGTATTTTATAACAGAATTTGATAGATCGTGTTAAAGGTAGATAGATCGCGGTAGATTTGATAAAGTATATATTTTGGTGAAGTTATACGTCGATACGATTAACAGAAAAACGACAATATGGCCGCCAGAAATTCATAAAATGCATTTTTTAATTGTGTTGTTTTAGTGAACCCGTTCATCAATAGTTACGAAACTGCACCTAATCTGCAGTTTATATTTCGCACTACTTTCATTTTGCCGAAATTTAAGGAACCAAAATGTAACTTTTTTTAGGTCCGGAAACTGCACATATTACTTGATATTGTGAGACTGAAGTTTTAGTTGAAATTTATTTCAGTAGCCTGTTCCATTACTGACGTTCACCTGAAATCTCACGCACAAATTTTGAAGCACTTCTGCAATTTTGCAAAGTGTATTTTAATTATTTCATACTCTACAGCGAGGAAATCTACTCAGAAAGAGGGGAAGTTTCTCCTACCAATTTTTAAGACTTCAGTTGTGCCAACCAATTTCTTTTACCTCTAACCATAATCACTTTTAATGTTAGCGAGTAAAACCTACATAGGTATATGTTGTACTCTGTTATGTACTCTAAATATGTGTTGATTAGTAACATATTCTATTTCACTTTTAGATACGTATAAATTTACTTATCAGCATTTTTTTAACATTAAGAAGGGTAAATAAAATTATATTCACCGACAGTTTCTTCCTTGTTAGGTGTCAGCACAAATGCATTCAAGTCGTATAATTTTTTTCTCCCTCTGCCTTGCTTGCTGACGATAAAAGATGATCAATTTAATATGTTTATAAACATGTTCTGGCGTTTGAAACGCTTTCGTCTTTGCAAGCAATTTCTTTAACACTTTTGATAGGGAGGGAGAACGAAGTCCCGTTCACCATGAGCAGGATTCCCACTCACCTGGAAAATCTGGAATAGTCAGGGAATCCAGCTTAGCACTGAAAACTCCTGGAAAAGTCAGGGAATTGCACTTAAAATGTCTGAAAACCTGGAAAAGTCAGGGAATTTGATAGTTTATTGTTTGAAATTCATTTAGCTACAGCAGGCATTTAATGTTAGATCGTTTTTGAAATTACTTGTAGCTGATGTGCCAACCATGAAGCAATTTAAGAAAAGAATACAGTGAAATATTTTGATGTATCTTTATTTTCATGCAACTATGATCTTTATTTTCTCATGGAATTATGATATATATACAAAATGGGTATCTGGAAATTTCTGAGTAGTGACCTGGAAAACCTGGAAAAGTCAGGGAATTTGATCTTGGCAAATGAGTGGGAACCCTGATGAGTCACATAGCAAGGAAGAAGGTGGATAAATGTGTATCTGATAAAACTGATTAATAACCGTAGAAAAACCTCAATCAGGATGACGAAAAATAAACCTTCCGACCTTACGTTTCGAGATGTCATTAATTTTGTCTCCCATTATTGACTGAATCGTTTCTGTGACGCTTATGAGAAGGAGGGACTATTGCCATTTTTGTAGCATTCAGAAAACGAAATGGTATATTTTCCAGGTGGTCTCCTAAATTACTTTTTAAAAAGGAAAAATTTGAAAAGAAGGCTTCCAAATCCATAAGGTTCTTGGATGAAATCCTGATATGGAGTCATGGTGAAACAAGTCTCAACACATTTCTAGAACAGCTGAACCAATTCCGTGTTGTCCAGTTCACTTGGTCCATCTCCAACAAAAGTCACATTCCTTGACATGGACATCACTTTAGAAAAGAACATCCTCAATACTTCCGTTCACATAAAACCTACCAACCACATGCTGTATTTACACTACTCAAGTTTCCATCTTTACCACACCAAGAAAGCAATTCCTTTCTCCCTTGCACTCAGAGGACAACGTTTGAATTCCACCACCTCTGCTACCGAAACTTACAACCAACGCCTCCAGGAAGCTCTAGTTAACCGAACCGTGTCTACCCACATAACCTTGCAACCAAACAGATTCGCCATGCATCCTCACACATCCAACCCAGTTTAACCCTTAACCCATCGGCTATAATCACCCAGTTCCATCCTAAACTAACGAAGGTCCACATTCTCCAATCTGACCCTGACACAAGATCAGTATTCCCCACCAAACCTAGATTAGTTTTTCAACATCCACCTAATCTTAGAAACATCTTAGTCCGTACAAATCCTTCCTCGCCACCACCCCAAACAGGCGCCCATGCACGCATGAGACCCAGATGTAAGACCTGCTCCATTTTCATCACTTCTCCCACAGTCAGTATCAATACTGCTGGTGGCCAATACACCCTAAATCCCAAGGGTACATGCTACACCTCTAACGTTATATACATCCTAACCTGCAAATTTTGTGATGACTTTAATGTAGGGGAAACAGGTGGACCTCTCAACGTTCGTATTAATAACCATAGCCACTTTCGCACTATTAACAAACCGGATGCCCCAGTCGCCTTACACACAGAGTCTCAGAACACATATTTTGACCTATCTTTCCTGGTTGCCATAATCCACATTATACTCCCTACGACCAGCACCTCAACACGCCGTCTGTGGGAAAGGGCGTGGTTTGAGCGCGAAAATGTATCCTGGACTTAACCTTCAATAACTCAAAGCTCTCCTTTTCCTCTGCATTTTCAACACTTCTTCTTCTTTAATCCTATCCAGTACTTATACGCTGTGCAGTCGTCAATTGTTCCACGCGCCATTCAGCATTCAACTGTTCTCGAAACGATGCACCGTCCGCTACGTGTCGCTACTGTCGTTCTAGTCTTTTGTTCTATCCACGTGTGTTCGTCTCTCTTCCTGTACAGCAAGTCTACGATATTAATATCGAAACATTGCAAAAAACTATGTGAAAATGTGTGTTGTTTACGTGTGTGTGTCTTTTTTTCTACGGAACATATACGCTGTAAGTATCTTCCTTACTTATATATGTATAAGATGGTAAACAAGGGAGAAAATAAAAGGATACTTACATAGTGAAATCTTGAGATAGGAACACACGAACTTCACAAATACTATAGAAGATTAGTACGTTTCGCAATTGCGTTTTCAACTGGTAGGACGGAAAATGGACAGAGCGGACAAGTGCGGGAGTAGTGTTAAGGAAACGGCATATTGCCAATGATCATTCGTTACTTTTCTTACATAAAAACAACCTTCTTGTTAATGAATCCAAGAGGAATAAAAGTGAGTTTCCCTTGTTATGGCGCGTTCAAGAAGAACGTAGTGTTAATGAAATCCCCAGTGATAATGAAAACTGAAAGTGTCACTTAAATCCTTAACTCCATGCAATATGCTGTTTATTGATACAATTAATCAGTGTAGTATCTAAACTTCTACTCTTGTATTATTAATAATTCACCATAAAAATAACTATTCCCCAAACGGAAACGTAAGCTCTAAGGCGAAGATGATGTGTTAACCATTAAACTACGTAATAACGAAAACAAGCATATATTACACATGAAGCCAATCTTATTATAACAATGACACATTACATCGTTTTCAATATTACCTATTTATTTCTAGGGATGTTTAAATCGTGACGCACATTATATCAACTCTGTAAATTCAGATTACACTTGCTTTGCAATAAAGTCGTAACTAACCATGTCAACAAGTATGCAAACAAAAAGATCTTATTCAATTCATCTTTTACAAACAAGGCTAAACTGGCTTTATTGTTTCAAACATTTTCTAAATTCATTCTTGGCCAATTAGTATTTTATCTCATTCTTTTATTCACTTCCTCTTAAAAATAATAATATTTTCATTACACGCTTAATGTTCAAGAAACGAAATGGTCAACTTTATTTCCATCATCTACATTGTGCCAATGCTGGTTTCATCCACAAGAATGCCTCTGACTGTGAAACATACTCATATCCGAAACGTTTTATTCTCTCATCCAATGCTATCTCTCCTTCTCCGTCTACGCATTTTCCTCTCTTTTCCATTACCTGAACTGCTTGTCGTCCGTTGTGTCATTTCAATTGTCTGTACTGTCATCACTTTTCAGATTCATCGAATTTATCCTGTTTGTCAATGTTAGCTCGCCAGAATTGGTCATTACTAATTCGTCTGTAGATGAAGATTGAGTATCCTCTTCAGATCTAGGTCTCTTTTGCCGATATTCATTGCAATTTGCTGCATTAAAAATTCTTTCTTGGACTTTTTGGTTTGGAACTTTCTTTTCGCAATATATGGAGATAACAAATTCTCGTCCATAAAATCTGGAATAACTTCTAATAGTTTATGATAAACTTCTTGAATTCTTTGGTGTATTTCTTCAAGTGTTTGAATGGAAGCCATATTTTGTTGACCAATGTCTAATGCAGAGGTACATATACTCGTATTACTGCACTCAGAATGTTGTACTTTCTCTAAATATATTAAAAATAAATTATTATAACATACCTTGTCTTTAGGATTGAGATCGATAGATTTTTTGATAATAATTTATTACTTAATCCAATCAATGCTCTTGAAAAAGCCTGAGTTCCCGTGGACTTAAAATAACTATCCTCGGACTTTATCTTAATGTTTGTTAGACTTTATTCGAAAGTTACTCTTGACAGCAGAACAACTTGTGTATCCTTCTCTGATATGTACGGAACTATTAATGTAATATTGCCCGATGAATCCATTGTTTGAATTCCAATATTAACATGTGGTGTTTTCGAATCTATTACTAAAGTAGTTTGTGTTCCTACGCTCTTGGAGCAAAGATCCTGCAATTTAACTACTGTACTGCTAAATTGATGATCCAGTGTGAATTCTCGTAACAAGGAACTACCCATTGAGTAGCAGTTAAGGTTAGATTCATTATCTGAGTATCCAATTTTTAATACATCAGAAGATGTGTTGATTTTTAACCTCTTAAATGCTGATGATTTGTAGAAGTTTTGAGGTGATGGCTTTGAACTAAATTTTTGTAATTCCTCGACCTTACTGGATAAAAGTTGTATTTGTTCGATCATTAAGGTTAATTGAGATTAAACTATTAATGGTTGTGAAGTCGTCCTATCAATTAAACGATCCCTCCATCCTAGAAGTATGGTATCAAGTCCTGACATGCCCAAAACATCTTGTGTTAAAAATTAATTAATTATCAGAAACGTGAGAGCATTATTTTGTAATTCCATAATAAAAATAACATTATTTCTCCTCAAACTGGTAACTGTATCGTTAAGTAGTACTAAGGTGATTGGATTTGATTTTATATAACACTTATAGCCGATAGTCTGTTTCAATGGTATTGGAACCATATTTAACGAGGAACCAGAGTCAAATATAAACTCTATCTTATATTATCCTATCTTAAGATCAAGAGAAACTATTGGTGAATCACACATGAGAGACGGACTTAATGTTCTGTAATTGTTAATACGTCATCAATATATATTGATTGTAATCGTTCCTCTTCCAGTTCAGTATCTCGCATTTATCTTACATGAGAATTATTAGAGATATTTTGAGCGGATTTATATCAAATGATCGCCAGATGACCTTTTTGGTTGCAAGCAAAAATTTGTAGCCCAACATTTATCCTTCGGGTGAAATCTGTTGAAACGTTCACATGGTTTATGTCCTGCAGAAACAGCTTTCGAATAGTGTCGTGAATGATCGAAAGAAGTTTTGTTCTTACGTTCAATACGACGAAATAGTAACTTATCATGTGTCTTAAAGTCGCAGCTTCTGTACTGACTTGCTCTATTAAGGTAGTGGTTTGTATTGCCTTTTCAAAAATTAATATAATTGCAGATAGGAGTCGCTTTCTAATCGCATCATCTCTAATACCTAAAACTAACTGATCTCTCGTAAGCATGATATCAGCGAATGTACTATATTCACACCTGACCACTTGATGTTTCCAAGTTCTTACAAATTCATAAATACCTTGTGTCTCCGTTTGTCTAATAAGATGAAATTTGTATCTTTAAGATAGTTCAGAATATAGAGAAAAAAGAGTCAACATTTGCTTTTTAATTTCATCAAATGACTTTGAAGCTAAAATCTCTGTTGCAAAAGAATCTTTAAGGGCTTCGAACGTAGCCTCCCTAAGTCAGTAACAGTCAGTAACATACTAGACTTCTGCCATTCCGGAATGCCTTGTGCTGTACAAACATGTTCGAATCTCTCGAAATAACTTCCAACATTTCTATCGTATCTTGAAGCTGATATATAAGGTGCAGTCAAATGAAAAGGTCCATTTCCATGTACAGTCTTTATTACTGGATAGAGCTATATATAATGACTATTGCTGTTGAGGCACTTATCCCACCTTGACACGAGATAATGTAACATTTATTATGGCCTACACATATGTTGATCTCAACCGCAAACAGGACTAACATCTCCCTCAACACGTCCGGATATTTGCAATTGGACCTTTTCATTTGACTGAACCTTATATTTATCATCATCCACGAGATACTCACTGCGCCACTGGTTTATTGATACAATTAATCAGTGTAATATCTAAGCTACTACCCTTGTATTATTAATAATTCATTAATAATAATATTAATAATTCACCATCAAAATAAGTAACCCAAACGGAAACGTAATCTCTAAGGCAAAGATGATGAGTAAACCATTGAACTACGTAATAACGAAAACCAGCATATATTATACATCAAGTCAATCCTATCATAACATGGACACATTGCATCGTTTTCAGTATTACTTGTTTGTTCTCTAGGCGTGTTCAAATCTTTGCGTACATTCTAATCACTGTGTAGATTACACTTTCCAACTTCTTAGCAATAAAGTCGTAACTAATCACATCAAGAAGTATGAAAAAAACTCACTGATTTAGTCTTTTACAAATGAGGCTAAACTAGCTAACTAAGTTCATTCCTGACCAATTAGTGTTCTATCTCATTCTTACACAATATTACTGAATTCCCGGTGAAAAGTAGGTGTGTGAGTGAAAAAATAATAAAATGATGAACGACAAATAGTGATCTGTGAAAGTGAAATCAATGTGAATCATTGAATAAAGTGAAGTAAATACGTTAACAAAGGCTATCATACACAAGAAGTCCATTGTGTATTAAATGATATAAAAATCATTCTCTTTGGGAGAGCATATGTGACGTAACCCAGATCCTTCTTCCAATAGTTCTGGGAATAGCCTCAAGTTGTTCAGGTTCTCTGGAACTACTTCTCATGTTGTGATGCCCTTGATGGCTACAGAGCGTACTAAAAATGGTCCCTCATAAGGATTGAAGAATTTGGCAATCTCTCGGTCTGTGGGGCCGCTTAACCTGTGTACGGCTCTGTATACAAGTGATCTAGCCGATACATTTTTTTTCCCCTTAATCCTTCTTTTCTGTTTTGATGTACGGATGATCATCTTCCTCTTACAATAATCTGATAATATCGTGTAATCTTTTAGACAGCTCAATCAACCCAAATATAATCACAATTATGCAGTCGTAAGGTTCTAGGTCGCAAATGCAGTTCTTCAAATTTTATGGAAGGTTAAATACTCTACAGTGGCCATCACCATGTACATTAGGTAAGGCAAACTAATACACTTCATAATAATCTAAACTTTATTTACTAATTCTTCTCACAAAGATATGCATACAACCACATTATCTATTTCTGAATTCAACACATCGAATACCATGAAAATCCCTTCTCCAATTATATGCAACACATGTCACAAATATAAATATACACTTCCAAGTCTGAGATAAAACATCATACGTTACAACACCAAAAGATACAAAACAATAGTAAACAAGAATTTCCGCATTGTTAAAATTCTTTTTAACTGAAATAAACTGAAAATCCAACAATGCAGCATTTAATTTTTTAACTTTAAATCAGGATTAAATAAATAAACATGAAATTTAACTTCTGCTGAATATAGCATTTAGTTTATTACACTCCCTCTTTAACTGAACAACTACTAATCATCCTAATATCTCTCCAGAAAAGTTTTTGCTACATCTAAATTCCCATCCTCAATCATCTCATACTTCTGCAAAATCCGGATGATGAATAGGTGCTCCATATCCCATCGATTCAATAATTTCCACAATACCTGTGTCTCTCTCTCCTCCTGGTCTCTTGTTTTTCTTTTTCTTCTTTGTCTTTCTGTCTGTCTTCATTTTCACCTCTGGTCTACTATCCTCATTAACATCAACTGTGACTTCTTAATTTCTGATACCATAACCTTATACTCCAATATCCCCGCATTATCTTCAACTTCAACCTCTACCAATTCTGTTACTGTCTCGACCTCAACAATATCCTTTATGGCCTCCACTTCCATTATACTCACTTCAGTTCATTTGAACGAATCACATTACTTTATTTTAATTCCGGCTCCGGCTATTTGGAATCGTTCAATCACGTAAGAATCGATATAGTATGCTATGTTTTCGTTAAATTGCATTTTCAGTATTTAAGTTTCATTATTTCCATTGTCGTTTTTTTTATCATGAATATTTATTTCGTTTCTTTATAACAATATAAATTTAAAAAACATTAAAACATAACAGTAAGAAATATTTAAATTCATATTAACAATAATGTAATTACGTCACATTCTAAACATTTTTCTCATTAGAAAAACGTATTATTTTGTGTTAACGTAAAAAGTCAGTGTTTGTGTTCGAGTGATTTAATATTATATTATTAAATATTGTAAGATGTTAGCAAATGTTAGTGATACTATTAATCTATATCAGCAAAGGATTGCATCCAAAATAAAAATTCCAAAATTAGAAAGAAATGATGGACTTTTTTCTAGGAACACCTGATGTAGGGGTTTCTTTTCAAAGTTATGTGGAAATGACGACCTTATAATTACCTTGCAAATTATGTATTTCATAACAGCAAACGCTATAATATCAATCCTATTGATAAGTTCAGTGATATTTTAACCCTCCACTTTTCTTAAGCCCCTCGTACACCATTCGATAAAGCTTGAACAAGTCGTTGAATAAGAAATTTGATCAAAATGACGTCACGAATCATTGACTCCACGCAGGAATTCTCTTGAATTCAAGCCTTGTCATCCAATACATCCTATTTAGAACCCGTCCTATTTTCCTTGAATTCAACGCAGTGATTTACCAATCACATCGCTAGTGACTACTGTGCTTCCGAAACGCTAAAAATTAAAATGTCGACATGGAGCAGGGTTACATTATCTAAAGCTCTTGTTTTTATGATGCGAAATAAAGATATGATCAGAAAATTAAAATAAAGGATCTCTACAATTAAATTACATCGCATCTTGCTGAGGTAAAGTATACCTGATGTTTCTTCTGTAGTTTTTGTACAATCACTATTGCAATAGAAATTGATATAGAGGGCCTACTATAATTCCTAATAAAGTATTGTATTGTATTTAGAAGCAATAGGATATTACTATTTAAAGTGCCATTTAGTTGCTCATAATTTATGTGGAAAGGTGGGTACACTTTACAAACGGGACAAAAAAATTTAATATTTTCCATCGTGTGTGGAAGTGTTGTAACTTGAAATATAACAAAGTGTCGAGTCATGGAAGTATTAAATTAGAGTGAAGTAACGAAAAGTACTTGGAACTACTTGGCTGCTTCCACGTTGGTGAGCGAGCACATTAAACCGTGCATCTCATACAATAAAAAATCTAACCTTTAATCCGCCATTGCTTATTCAACAATGTGGCCATGATTTTTGTAGAAAATCATGTGTCATTCGTAATACGACGTAACGCTATTAATATTCCTCCGCAATCCTACAATATGCAAGTAGCTTGACTAATTAATAAACGCAAATAAATATATCCCAATATGTTTGTTATATTGATCAACTTAAATGCATATTTAGCGAAATAATAATGACAAATGCTTTTCCTAACACTTTTTGCAATGCCCACTGCCGCTATGTGTTCATAGAAGTATCTGCGATGTTTATTTGCAAGAGAATGAGTTGTATAGAGCGTACGTATGGCTCAATAGCTGGCGGAATTTTCCGATCATAAAGTAAAGTTTTTCAATCTATCCAAGTAACTTTGTGTATGTATTCTACGTGCACATACTTTTCCCTCGCCCACCAACAATCTCAAATAAATATTCATGCACCAAAAATAATAAAGTGGCACAGAACAAATATTATATTATAGTCTTCTTAAAATGACCTCATATACACGAAAGTGATTGGAAGAACTTGTAGTAAAAGCGTTGGTACTGGCTGCGGTGCAGGTTATATGGCAGCCAGCTATTGTGCCATATTTTGCCGTATGTTGACTTTATACCACTTACAAATATTTCATACAGGCACTTTGATAATCATCTACCGATAGCTAGCAACTCAAAATCAGTTACGAATAGCCACATTTCATAATTATTTACGTAAATATGTACTCAGTACATGCAAATATAACGCCATGTGGAGGAATACTAAATGGTATCACTTCGTAATGAATAACATATTTTGCTACAAAAATCGCGGATACAATTGTCGTTGGGCGAAGAGTGGTTAGTTAAAGTGGGTGCAGTTCCGAAGCTGGTGGTGCGTTTTGCAAAATTTACAGGAGGAATGATATATTTGTGTGACTTGGAAACAGGAGATTGGCGTTAAAAGAAGTGAATAATTCTTGCTCTGAAGTGGGAACTATATCCTTGCAGCGTAGGGCGAAGAGTCCATGAGAGAATGTTCATCGCGAATAAATAAAAAATATACCGAACCTGACTTTAACTAACTACTCTTCGCTCGCTAGAGATACTGTCTGTGTTCTTGTGACAAAATACTTACCATGCGTAACACGAAGTGTCATGATTAGTATTCCTCCACATGGCGCTATCTTGCACAACTGGAGTGCGTATTTAACGAAATAATAATAAAATATGGATTTTCACTTTGGATTGTTACTTGTCGCTAGATGTATATAGAAGTGCGTGTAACCGGAAATAAATAAAAACTTATAAGAATTGAAAAGAGTTTTGAATAAAGCAATAAAAAGTGGATGTTCGAGGCATCACCAACTACGGAACCGCAGCCATTAGTCAGGTTTTTTTTTATTACAAGCGATGCATATCATGTTTAACATTCACTCCATGTGCCCGCTTTCTACGCAGGAGGAGCAAATCAAGTCGTGCTTTTGGCTCCTTCACTTTCATTTCACATTTCCGCTTAACGTATCGAATCGTGTACGAGCACCATCCAAACACTTTCAACACTAGTTGGATACAAGCCTTTGATTATTTCAGTTGGATCGTGTACGCACTCATCCAACTGCTTGTTCATGAATTTGATCTATGTTTATTGAATCGTATACGAGGGGCTTTAGTGATTATCATATTAATCTACATTAGGAGCTCAAAGTGTTGTTAGTAACTATGTTACATCGTTTTAAAAAAAACTTTTCAGTTTAATTTTATGTTTACTTAATTATATTTTACATTAATTTGTGATTAACTAAATTCGATTTAGTTGGTTTTGATAGCATATTAAGTTCAGATTACATTCGATAAAAATTGGTAGACGTCGAGTTTAACCGAGTGCCTCAATTAGTGACCGTGGAGGTTAGGTACGCTTATGTATCTTTACACTTTTGTTCGTTTGTTTAAAAATACTGTAAAGATACATAATCGCACCTAACCTTACCTAACTTCAACGTTCCCATGGTCACTAATTAAGGAAAAGTCGGGTGTAACCAAGTACTCGGTTAAACTAGACTACTACCTAAAGATGCTTTCGGAACACTTCCATTATACTCACTTCGGTTCATTTGAACGAATCACGTTAATTTAGTTCGGTGATTTGGAATCGTTCAGTCTAGTAAGAGTCGATGTAGTATACAATGATTTCGTTGAAGTACATTTTCAGTATTTATATATCAGTTATCCAATTTCATTGTTGAGTGTACATTATGAATAAATTAATTTATTTTCTTTATAACAATATAATTGCAAAATTAAAGCATAACAATACGAAATATTTAAATTCAAAATTAACAACAATTTACTATTTTCTAGTACGTGTTTCAGTGGATTAATATTTTATTTTTGCATATTTCATATTTTGCTCTTGTTGGTGATACGTTTCATACATATAAACAAAGGATTATATACCAAATAAGAATTCCGAAATCTGGAAGAGATAACAGACGTTTTGTAAAGAACACCTGATATACCAAGTTGAGGTTTCTTCTCCAAATTATGTAATATCTTTACAAATAACACCCTTTTTTCAGTATTGTTTCATGAATACTATTTTTTTTTTATATTATTCCTTTGTTACCAGTTTATGGCAGGTGTAATCTAAGCTCTTTCATATACTTTTACATTTTGAATCTGTTTGCTTTACGTTCAATTTTACATTACATATTCGGGTAGAAGTCGAGTTTAACCGAGCCTTAATTATTGACAATGGGAACGTGGAGGTAGGTAAGGTTAGGTGCGGTTATGTATCTTTAAAGTATTTTTAAACAAACAAATGGGAGTGTAAAGATACATAACCGTACCTAACATCCACGTTCCCACGGTTAATAATTAAGGCACTCGGTTAAACACGACTTCCACCCATATGCAGCTACGTTCGGTTTTATTACATCAATTAAGTTAAGATTACACTTGACATAAAGTCCTTTCAATGGAGGAACCGGAATCACCATCCAGTTCCATTGAATCGATTCAAAAAATGAATCACTGAAACTGGATGATGATTCCGGCTCCTCAGAAACTGGAGTGATTATAATAGAGCAGCTCCCTGATAATATCGTGTAATCTTCTAGACAACTCAATCAACCCAAATATTATCACAGTTATACAGTCGTAAGGTTCTTGGTCGCAAATGCAATGCTTCATATCTTATAAAAGGTTAAATACTCTACATTGACCATCACCATATACATTACGTAAGGCAAACTAATACACTTCATAATTATCTAAACTTTCTTTACTAATTCTTCTCATAAAGATATGCATATAGCCACGTTATCTATTTCCGAATTCTCAGCGACCAATGACCTAAGACGTTTGGTTGGTAATTTTCGTATGCGTGATATCACCGGATCTGAAGAAACCAAGAGTCCTGAAAAAACATTTTCACACTTACAGTCTTGAGACTATTGTCTTTACAGTCTAGAACTGTTGTCTGCAGTCACTTCTGAGTGTAGTAATAATACAATAATGTATCAATAATAACAATACAACCAATAATTTCCCAACTCGAGAACTGAAGGTCGTGGATTGTTTCATATCTTCCATACACACAAGTGCTGTCTTGCTGAAGAACAATTGAGATTAAACAAAAACGAACAAGAATGGGCAGCTGTTTTTTATTTTATTTTATTGTTATTATTTATCAAACAATGATTTCCGAAGCAGGAAATATTAATTTTCAGGCGGGACCTCGTGGGACTTTTATATTATGTATCGTGAATCTTTTACGATACGATAAATTATCAGCTGTTTCAATTGCTTAAATAATATAGTAACAATTATAATTATTTTATATATATCGAAATATGCTTACTTTCAATATATATTTCCATGATAATGACAGTTGCACTAACGTAGATACACAAATGTTCTGCACAATCAAACATAAGGATATATGGCGCCTTTGAAAGTGCCGTGCTCGACTTCACACTTCACGAAAGGTTATAAAAGTCACATGCTCACTTTGAGCGTTATAAATGCTTGTTTTCAAGGCTACAAGTACCAATCGAACTATTTAGGAACTTAAAAGTCCCATACTCAAACCTTTTTTGAGGGGCATTTTGGCCACGTTTTCAGCCTTTGGGACCACTGTGCTGCGCCGGTAGGTTGGGGGTTTGAGTGGGTTGGATGTGTGAGGATGCACGGCGAATCTGTTTGGTTACAAGGTTACGTGGGTAGCCACGGTTGACTAGAGCCTCCTGGAGGCGTTGGTTGTCAGTGGGTGCAACGGAGAAAGGAATCGCTTTCTTGGTGTGGTAAGGATGGAAACTTGAGTAGTGTAAATATTGCATATGGTTGGTGGGTTTTATGTGAACGGAAGTGGTCAGAGTGTTGTTTTCTAAAGTGATGTCCACGTCAAGGAATGTGACTTTTGTTAGAAATTGACCAAGTGAAGTGGACGACACGGAATTGGTTCAGTTGTTCTAGGAATATCTTGACTGGTTTTCTCCATGACTCCATATCATCCAAGAACTTTATCCAAAGTAGTAGGATCAAGGGCTGAGTTTGTAGGAAATCATGTTCAAGCTTACCCATAAACAGGTGCCATTCTTGTACCCATGGCTGTGCCTCGGATCTGAAGGTAGTGTTTGTCGTCAAAGGTGAAGTTGTTACATATGAGAACTAGGTTGGCCAGGTTAAGAAGGAAAGCTGTGGTAGGGGCTTGTGTCTCTGGTCAAGGAAGAATTCCAAAGCTGCTAAGTTGGGCATGAGGAATGTTGGTATACAAAGAAGTAACTTCTGGGTACAAAGCAGTATGTCAGAAGGAAGAGGCTGTAATTTACGGATGATTTCTAATAGGTGGTAGGTGTCACGTATGTAGGTAGGCAGCGCTTAAACATGTGGTTGAAGGAAGGAGTCATCAAGAACGGAAATGCGTTCGGTAGGAGAATTATAGGTGACTACAATGGGTCTGCCTGCGTTAATTGGTTTGTTGATCTTCGGTAATAGGTAAAAGGTCGGTGTACGCGGATTGTCCATAGTTAGGTACTTTATGGACATTTCAGAAATGCCCTCACGAGGACCATTAGCGGTAATGAAATCGGGAATTTTCTGTTTATGGGTGTAGGTTAGGTCTGTAGCTGCTGGGATCAGATAGTTGACGGTACACCTCCTGGAGGTAGACAGCTTTGTCTAAGACTACTGTAATGGACCCTTTGTCCGCTGGGAGGACCATTATGTCGTGGTTCTTGCGTGACGCTTCAAGGGCTTTGCGTTGGTTATGGGTTAGGTTGGTCGGTCATCTGATGTAGAAAGTATTGGTGCTGGCAGAGATAACTGAGGAGGTGTAATGTTCGAAGGGATGGTTGCTAGGAAGTGAAGGTGGGTTCATATTTGAAGGAGGACGGAAGCGTTCAAGGCTAGTATGGAGTTTACTGGTAGGTGGGTCTGAAATAGGTGGATTTTTGACCCCAAAATAGCGCCATCTTAGTCCGCGGGTACCATACTACTTAGAAAATAGGCGATGAACACCTTCGAAACGGACTAGGTTGTGGTGGAGCAAACACAAATAAACATTAAATAATGACATTTATTGAAGATCATAGCTCAGATAAATTCCATTATTGAAGATCGTAGCTCAGATAAATTCCAAGAATACAAGATTATTAAAACAAAACATGGATGTTATAGGAGAGATGTCAACACCCCTCGTCGACGTCGAAGTTTTGAATCATGATGCGAATAAGAATTTAGTTACAAATTTAAACATATTAAATTTAGAACGGCAATAATACAAATGAGTTTATAGAGAGCTTCAAATATCAAATTATACCGAATCAAATACATATACCAACTTCGTTAATTTAGAGAGAGAGCAACATACCTTTTGAATTTAATGTTTCTGACGTGTTGATATATTGAATGAATTGCACTTCGTATTCAAAGTTCGAACTGTCACTTTCACTGTATGAATGGCTTAATCGTGTTTAAATCAAAGATATAAAGTTCTGTAATTCTTCTGAGTCCAAAACGGAGTAATTCAAAATGGTTATCGGAAAGAGTTCCTTTCATAGGAAAGTATACACGGGAATAGTAATGCTCTCACTTTCACGTTGCTCTGTTTTGACGTACTAATTACCTTGGAGCTTAAGATAATTTTAGCGTCTGATCATGATCCATTACATTATAGTTGTCGAGAAACAAATCTCAAAGCAACTCAATATAAACCAAAATGTCTTACAAACTAAATACACTGTTGCACAAAATTGTAAGAAAATAATGAAATCAATAAATTGAAATCTGCAATCATACAACAGTATGGTTGTATTTACGTTATTGTTTTTCTTAGTTTGGTTGCCTATGATGTTTATTTCTGATTTCTCCGTTGCACACTTTATCACCCCATTGCCGGCTTGTATTTTACACGTTCAATGTGATTCATCTGTTTACACTTGCGTTTTCCACTCTCTTCTCACTGAGTATAACACGGTCCACTCTTGCGTTTTCCATCATCTCGTTCTGGCTCGCATTCTGCTCTTGCTGTACGAACGCGCTACAATATATTCATCGCATGTTTTGTTCACCTTTCTGTTTACGTACGTACTGAACGTCCCACATTCTTGCCGTTACTAGGTCATACAATCTCCTCCTCTTTATGTGGTGTCCTAGCGCAGCCTTCATGAACATAATGTTTTTACAGGCCTTAATGCGTAGTAGTGTCACCCTATCGCTCAGGAACATTACTAATTTATATATTTTGCAACTCTTTTTTTTTTTTTTCAAATTCAAAATGGTCATTGTGTAGTTATTGTTTACTTATACTTTTCGCCTTCTATCTTCCTTTTCTTTTTTTTCCAACAGTACTTCTTTTTCATACAAATCTGTCTAATATCAGGTACTTCCTGAAGAAGCAATGCTAAAATACGAAACACGTAGAAATCGACGTGGTAACTAAGCATCGTATTAAAAAAAAAAAAAACCTACACATTCGAAGACACGTAAGTACTGTAATTTTGAAGTTGTTATTAAAGTCATAAAGAACTTGTGAGCTTGTAAGGACGAAATATGCTACTTTTGTTTAAGTGGACTTTTCAGTATTCACTTCCCTCATGCCTTGTTTACGTTCTTCTTCTTCGTCTTCTTCCCCCCCCCTCCCTCTCTCTTTCTCTCACTACATTAAAGGAATAACACTTTTTGAAGCAAGTTGAACGTAAGAGATAGGTTATGTAATATGACGCTTACGTATACAGTGCTATTACAGTTTCAGTTGTTGCTTAATTCTGACGTTTTATTTATTACAGACTGCGTGTTTGCTGCTGTTATATTTGAAAGAGAAGACTCAATTCTTTGATCAATCTAGTGTAACAACGAAGGATAGTAATGATAATAATTCTGCTCATCAAGCGAAAATAGAGGAGAGTGGAAAGGAAAAGGACTTGGTGCAGAAGAGTGAGTGGACTGAATGTGAACATGTTGGAAACTCTGTTCGTGGAGATGAAGCAGCACAAGGCAAAAGTGAGGATGAAGCTGTGAAAGACAAATCCAATAGTAATTCGGCAAGCGAGAATACGATGACTGAAAGTAAGGACGTAGATAATGACGGTGAAAAAGCTGATGATAAGGATAGCAATGTTACGAATAAAGATAGAAAGAAATCTGTACATGAAGACGAGACAACGAAAAATAAAAATACTCTACCTGATAGTGAAGCTTCAGAAAATATAGAAGTTATTGATTCGATGCGTGAAGATCAAGCAACGGAGAACAAAGGTACCGGTAATCCGGTAAATGAAGATGAAGCAATGGAAAATGAAGATATCGGTAATTCGGTAAATGAAGATAAAGCAAAAGAAATTAAAAATTTTGGTATTTGGGTAAATGAAGATGAAACAAAGGAAAATAAAAATACCTGTAGTTTGGCAAAGGAAGATGAAGCAATTGAAAATAAAAATACTGGTAATTCTGTAAATGAAGATGAAACAAAAGAAAAGAAAAATAGTGGTAGTTCGGCAAATGAAGATGAAGCAGTGGAAAATGTAGATACTAGTACTTCGGTAAAGGAAGATGAAACAATGGAAAATAAAGATACTGGTAATTCGGTAAATGAAGATGGAGCAAAAGAATATAATAATACTGGTAATTCGGTAAGTGAAGATGAAGCAAAAGAAAATATCAATACTGGCAATTCGGTAAAGAAAAATGAAGTAATTGAAAATAAATGTACTGGTAATTCGGTAGGTGAAAATGAAACAACGGAAAGTAAAAATGCCGGATGGTTTGTAAATGACTGTGAAGCTACAGGAAAAGAAGAAACTATTAATTCGGTAGATGAAGTTGAAGCAACAGAAAGTGATACTGGCAGTTCGGTAAATAAAGCAACGCAAAGTAAAAATACCGGTAATTCAGTAAATGAAGATGATGAAACGGAAAGTAAAGATGCAGCTAATTCGGTAAACGAAGGTAAAACAACGAGAAATGAAGACAAAAATAATTTCGTTCGTGAAAATGAAACAACCAAAAACAGTGATAGTAATTCCATACCTGATGATAAAGTAACAGGAAATAAATTGATTGGTAATTCTTTAGAAGAATGTGAAGCAGTTGAACGGAAACCCAGCGGCGATTCTCTTCATGAGATTGAAACAACCATTGGTTTGGAAGGATGTGAGAAAGCCGAATGTAAAGACAATGGTTATTCAACTTCTCAGGATAAAACTGTAAACTTGGATGGTTCGTTAACTCCGGAGGAAACTGAATTTTTCATTGGTGGTCTCCTAATGCGGCATATCGCTCAATTAGTGTGCAATGCTCATGCTATTACTAAATTGCAACTTTCACCGTCAAATATGGGTAGAAGGGAGCAACAAGAAGTAGCAACAGAGAGACAAGTTCGAATTGCAACAGCAATTTATCCTTCTGCCAGTATGATGAACCACTCATGTGATTCCAACATTATTAACAGGTAGGTAATAGTTTATTATATTTCATATAGAAATGCATGCGTACAGAAATAACATGAAGTACATACAAAATGCCCGAACCACCACAGACCTTGCTGAATAATAAATGAATTGAAACATCCAGAATTTAGAGTTTCTCGAGCGTTTTAGAAATTTAAACTTTGCCCATTGTCGTGTTAAGATATTTTAGTTCATAGGTATGCTTGATTTGTGAAAGTCCTGTAGTTTCTCTTTCATATATTTTTTTTCTTTCTTTTTTTGTGAAGGGGGCGGAGGAGAGACTTTAAAAGAAATATTGAATTCTGCTGTCATATTTGGTGCAGTAGTAGTTCTCCTCAGTTTATTCCCGGTTCTTTTAGTTAGGTTTGGTTTTCGTCCATTTCTCATTTTAGATTATATCTTCCTGTGATTTTTTCATATTGTTATACTGTTGGATGGGGTTCCTCTGTGTATATTTTTTCCACAGTAGCTTCAGCTTAACGTCTACAATAGACTTCCGCCTTTGAAATGTCTCTAAGATTTCTCTTTGTGCAGTACTTAAGTTTGAATAACTGGTGAACACAATTTTACATGCGTTGATCTGTGTTACAGAAAGAAATAACACTTTACGATGACGTAGTTCAAATTACTTTATAAAAATATAAAGATTGGTAAATAGTTGCCAAGGCATGTTGGCCGAGAATTAGTGAGCAGGAGAAAAAACTGAACTGGGTGAAGGGAAAATATATCAGAAGTTCAGTAACTTCCTGCAGGGGAAGGGAGGATGGAAATCAATGATGTAACTATATTTATAAAGCGAAATGAATAAAGAAAAGGGAAAGCCCAGAAGATGAGTAAAAACTAGGGATGGGTTCACGATACTTCGATATTTTTAGACTAATACGTTTCTCTGAAAATAATCCCATGGTAAACGTTAGGCCTATAACTTACATCTTAGCCCCAGTTCACACATGGGGTGCGGGAGCCTTGCGGCGACCGTGCGGCAGCCGCACTAAGCCCCGGTTCACACTTGCGATGCGGCAGCCGTGCGGCGACCGTGCGGGCACCGCACTCAAGCTTACGGGCCATTGAAACAAATGGAGTGGTTCACACATACTGCGGGTGCGGGACGGTGCCGCAGACCTGCCGCATTGCCCATAGCGGTGCGGTAATCGTGCGGGGCCCGCAAGTGCCTTACGGGGCATTGCACAGCATTGGATGGTTCACACATGCGATGCGGTAGCCGTGCGGTTTGTCTCTTTTGGAATCTTGTTTTTCTTAATCTATTCTTTTTCTCTCAACTGTTCAATTATAAAAATGGAGATTCTTTATATTTTTTCTCTATTTTAAGTAGAGAATAATAAGCTAAATAATAATAATAATAAAATAAAGTCTGACCGAATATTAAAATAAATAATTGAAGGTATACATTTTTTTTCTTTTTTTACATTTGGGACCCACCTTTCCACCCCTACCTCTCCGCATCCTTTACACAATTTCACTTCGCACAACTGATGGGCACAACGAACTAAACGTGTTCTCCATGAAATCGGGGTGGGCCATCCCCAGGGTAGAGTCCCTGCTTCGACCCCAGACTCGGCGTTGATACACGGAGTCTATAAGGACCTGTTTCCACAAAAGTTCCTCTAAAAAAAAAAAGCAAAGAAAAGGGGAGGAAGTTGGGGATTTTTTTTTCTGTGGCCCAGTTCCCGGATACAAACCTGGGCCGTGTTTCCGCGGTTGGGGGAATTTTTTCTTTTCTTTTTTCTATTCAATCAAATTTATTACAAACTTGAGCTGAAAAACAAATACATAGTTATTTATACACTTATTGATAATAGTTTTATTTGATTTTAATTGTTGCTTTATTTATGTTACTTTATATGTGTTTATGTCTCTACTTATATTTGTTTCCTTCCCACTTATACACATCTGTTTTCTTACATTGTTCATCATACACATACCACACACATCATACTCTATTTTAAAATTCTTAATATTAAGTTTATTATTTTAAATGGTAATTGGAGGTATAACTGGAAAACTTATTTTGTATTGAAAAATGATGTTATCCTTACTTACTTACTTGCTCTATGGTTTACGGAACTCGCAAGTTCATCGCCACAGTAGCAAGCGATCGCCACCGGGCTCTATCCTGGGCAAGATGAAGCCAGATTTCACTACAGACACTTATTTCTCCAAGATCCCTTCTAATATTGTCCTCCCAACGTCGTCTCCATCTTCCCAACGGTCTCTTTCCCTCCAGCTTTCCAGTCAAGATGGAATATAGTCTGTTTTTTTCCCATCCAAACTACATGGCCTGCCTATTTTAGTCGTCGCGATTTAATTATTCTTACAACATCAAGTGAGTCGTACACTCCGTGGAGTTCTTTATTATGCAGTCTCCTCCAGTCATCTCATCCCGTTTTGACCCGTATATTTTTCTCGAGACCTTAATTTCAAACACCCGTAATTTATGTTCATCTGCTAAGGTCGTACTCCTACTTTCGCAACCGTAAAGTATTACCTTCAGAATGACAGTTCTGCATATTTTCAATTTCAACTTCCTTGATATTAATCTCGAAAAAAAAATGATTAATCGGCCAGTGCCTACAGGTTCTTCGAAGTGGTAGGGTTCGAGTCCTAAAGGGACATAAAAATTGTCAGCCTTTAAATAATAATCTAGGAAAAAATATGAACTTAAAGAAAATAAGGGTAGGAAACCAGGGTTGGCAAAAACTGCCTCCCCCCACCAAAAAAAAGTCTTTTGTTTAAATACTTTGCTTTATTTTTTTATATTACATATGGATGGATAGAAATAAGTTTGTTTCTCCTTAATGTTCTTATGCAGCAGCGAGGTTATGGACAGAACCTACAGCTAAAGCTCAAAGTGGAATCCGAACCAGTACTCGATTTGCACCTGAGAGAGACTGCCCACCACCTGCACTCGAACCCGGGATCCCTTGATTACAAGGCAAAAATTATATTAAATTATCGAAGATGGTTTAATATGTGAAATCGTCACCATGAAGTTCACACTATTTGTGGCATTTTTGCTTTTATTTATTTATTTATTGGTTTAAACCACTTGATATTTTGAAGAAAAAACTGGTTTAAACCAGCCAACCCTGCAGCAAACCCCCTCCCCATATAAACTTGAAAATTTCCACACTTGCAGGTACAATATTCTCACTATATGGTAGGAAAATTCCAATGAAAATAATAATAATAATATTATTATTTACGAATTTTCTTGCTCGTAAATGCACTGTAAAATACCATTTCTTAAAATTAATAAAGCAGTTTTTATTTTTGCACTGAGAAATAATTTTCGTACAAATGAAATATCAACATTATTTCATTTTAAATAAAAGCATATCGGTTTGGAAATAGGACTACTGATCTTATTTTAAAACCAACATGTTCTCAATTTGAATAAAAAGAGAAAGTTGAAATTTTGATAGCTAAGAAAATTATTTCTACTATTGTACGAACGCAGGCATCCATTGCAATAGTTCTTTAACTGAGATTCGTCCTTGACGCCGCACAGTGTTCGCAGACAAACCGCAGCATGTGTGAACTGTATATGCGGCGACCGTGCGGCAGCCGCACAAATAGTGTGAACTTCATGGTGACGATTTCACATATTAAACCATCTTCGATAATTTAATATAATTTTTTCCTTGTAATCAAGGGATCGCGGGTTCGAGTGCAGGTGGTGGGCAGTCTCTCTCAGGTGCGAATCGAGTACTGGTTCGGATTCCACTTTGAGCTTTAGCTGTAGGTCCTGTACTTCATAACCTCGCTGCTTCATAAGAACATTAAGGAGAAACAAACTTATTTCTATCCATCCATATATAATATAAATAAATAAAGCAAAGTATTTAAACAAAAAAACTTTTTGGTGGGGGTAGTTTTTGCCAACCCTGGTTTGCTACCATTATTTTGTTTAAGTTCATATTTTTTCCTAGATTATTATTTAAAGGTTGACAATGTTTATGTTCCTTTAGGACTCGAACTCGACCACTTCGAAGAACCTGTAGGTACTGGCAGATTTTTTTTTTTTTTTCTCGAGATTAATATCAAGGAAGCTGAAATTGAAAATATACAGAACTGTCGTTCTGCAGGTAATACTTTACGGTTGCGAAAGTAGGAGTACGACCTTAGCAGATGAACATAAATTACGGGTGTTTCAAATTAAGGTCTCGAGAAAAATATACGGGTCAAAACGGGATGAGATGACTGGAGGAGACTGCATAATAAAGAACTCCACGGAGTGTACGACTCATCTGATGTTGTAAGAATAATTAAATCGCGACGACTAAAATGGGCAGGCAAAAAAAAAAAAAAAAAACAAATACTATATTCCATCTTGATTGGAAAGCCGGAGGGAAAGAGACCGTTGGAAGGACAATATTAGAAGGGATCTTGGAGAAATAAGTGTTTGTAGTGAAAACTGGCTTCATCTTGCCCAGGACAGAGCCCGATGGCGATCGCTTTCTACTGTGGCGATGAACTTGCGAGTTCCGTAAGCCATAGAGCAAGTAAGTAAATAAGGATAACATCATTTTTAATACAAAATAAGTTTTCCATTTATACCTCCAATTACCTTTAAAATAATAAATTTAATATTCAGAATTTTAAAATAGAGAGTGATATGTGAATGTTGAACAATGTAAGAAAACAGATGTGTATAAGTGGGAAGGAAACACACATAAATAGAGACATAAACACATATAAAGTAACATAAATAAAGCAACAATTAAAATCAAATAAAACTATTATCAATAAGTGTATAAATAACTATGTATTTGTTTTCAGCTCAAATTTGTAATAAATTTGATTGAATAGAAAAAAGAAAGAAAAAAAAATGCCCCCAACCGCGGAAACAGGGCCCAGTTTTGTATCCGGGAACTGGGCCACAGAAAAAAATCTCCAACTTCCTCCACTTTTCTTTGCTTTTTGTTTGTTGTTAGAGGAACTTTTGTGGAAACAGGTCCTTATAGACTCAGTGTATTAACGCCGAGTCTGGGGTCGAGGCAGGTACTCTACCCCAATTTCATGGAGAACACGTTTAGTTCGTTGTGCCCATCAGTTGTGCGATGTGAAATTGTGCGAAGGATGCGGAGAGGTAGGGGTGGGTCCCAAATGTAAAAAAAATGTATACCTCCAATTATTCATTTTAATATTCGGTCAGACTTTATTTTATTATTATTATTATTTAGCTTATAATTCTCTACTTAAAATAGAGAAAAATATAAAGAATCTCCATTTTTATAATTGAACAGTTGAGAAAAAAATAATAGATTAAGAAAAAAAAGATTCCAAAAGAGACAAACCGCACGGCTGCCGCATCGCATGTGTGAACCATCCAATGCGGCACCGTCCCGCACCCGCAGTATGTGAACCACTCCATTTGTTTCAATGGCCCATAAGCTTGATTGCGGTCGCCGCACAACTGCCGCATCGCATGTGTGAACCGGGGCTTAAAGCTTATCTAATTTCAATTTTATTTATAGCCTTTAGGCATCTATGTTTCAGGACAGAGTTCAATTATAGGAAAGCAATACACTTACATTTTAATTTTAATACATTGTGAAAAAAAAATGGATGGATTATCAAATATCAAGTATCGAAGGTTAGAAATCGGTATCGGGAGTATCGAGAAATTCTGGTAGTTACCCATTTCTATTTGTTGAGATATAAAATTCTAGAAATGTAGAAGAAAATTCATAACTCTTTAAGAAAAATTGAGTACTGAATTTGTACACACACAAAAAGAATCGAGTCAGAAAAGTGTCCGATCTCAGCCCTTCATTCCATCCTATATCTGCTATTTTTCCGTACAAACTTAGCGTTATGTTGGAGAAAAAAATAAAATTTCCTTCCAAGCTAATTTTCTTTGTCTGAATGTAAAATATTACGACAAAAAGTCTCTTGATTATTCATAAGAAAAATAGTTTGAAGGAAGTTTGCTTTCATATGTTTGGGGAGAAGACTACTGAAAATAAAAAATCAATTGGTGAGAAATTTTATTGTCCTTCATGGTGTGTGGTGCAAGCTCTTCGTCTCAAGTTTTCAGGGACAGCCGTGAAATTCTTTCTTCATTGTCAATTCCCCTTTCCCTTGGCTTACGGATGACTATCCAACCACACACACACACACACCATATCTCTCTCTCTCTCTCTCACACACACATACACAAAGATATAGATAGAATTGTAAAACAGGTAGATACAAAAAAGGATACTTACATGGTAGGTTCTTGGAACAGATGTACAATAACAACACAAACACAAATGAAAAGCAGTACGTTTCGCTAAAGCGTTATCAACTGGTAGGAAAGAAAATAGACAGAGCGGACATGTGCGGAACTGGTGTTACGGAAACGCCATATTGTCAGATATAGATACTCACATACCGTTATAAAATAAGATGATGCACAATTTGTACTATCTGTCAAATGTGTATGAAAAAAACTGGCAAAAACGGACCCATGGCGGATACAATGCTGATTTTATGGGGTTTGAAACTACTAAGGCCCTTTCGTTAAAAGAACACCATATAATGATACTTGGTTTCCTAATATTTTCGGTGTGTCAATGACACACACAAAGAGAGAGAGAGAGAGAGAGAGAGAGAGATCAATAGAGCTATTTGCCTGGGTGTGCACAAGCAGTGAGAAGTGACAGAAAAAGTGTGACGAAAGTAAACTTGATTCCGATGGAGCTGTAATGCTCGTGTTCCTTAACAAACAAACGAAAAAAAAAACCTAACAACCAGTCATTGAAAAGTATTTTTAGGTGTTATTGTTGGTTTTCTTATATTTTGATATACCCTATTAAGTGAAAGAAGTATTAACTTTAACACTTTCAAATTTTAAAAAGACGACTTCCACTCTTCTGTAAATCAAAGTTGTAAAGAATTGCATTGATTATGTATGATTCTTAGTGAAACTAATTATTGACTTACTTTTGGAATGTCTCTTGTATCTTATTTATTGGTCCTTAAGCGAAGGGGTTTTTCCGGACTGTTTAAAATGTTCAGTTGTAATACCAATATATAAGAACAATGGTGATACCAGTGACCCTTTTAACTATACCAATTTCCTTACCTCCAATATTATCTAAACTTTTGGAATTTTTCAGAAAACAATTACTAACATAATTTTTTTGTGAAGAGTAATCTTTTGAATTTAATCAATTTGGTTTTAGGGAAGGGTTATGTACTGTGAGTGCTTTGGACTCTGTTATTACAGATGTAATTGACGGTTTTGAGAATAAAAACATTACTTGTCTTACTTTGGTGGACTTGTAGAGCTTTTGACTCTATATCTCATGAAATTTTAGTTGATAAACTTTCATATTATGGTATTGGTGATACTGCTATAAGGCTTATTATCTTCTTTATTAGACAATCGTTCTCTATATGTTAAATTTGCTCATAATGTATCTGTTAAAAGAAATATTTTAACCGGTGTTCCACAGGGCTCTGTTGTAGACTCCCTATTATTTGTTATTTTTATTAACGATCTCCCGTATTTCACTGACCTTAAATTGGTCCTTTATGCTGATGACACAACGTTCATATCCTCTGGTAATAATCCTTTCACTTTGCAAATTATGAACGATTCTAATTTATTGAAAGTGTCTGAATGGTTCTCACATAATTACATATGGCTGAACGACAAAAAGACTGAGATTATGTATTTTTCACTTGTAAACAATATCTGTTCTTTTAATAAGAAAGACTCAGTAAGGCTATTGGGGTTACATTTGGATATGAAACTTGACTGGATAATTCATACTAATATCCTGTGTAAAAAAAACTTTCTAAAGTATTGTTTCTATTGAGAAGACTAAAATTTTTAATTCTTAAAAATTGGCTATTGTAAGCCTATTTTTGCGTTCTTTCGTTCCCTGCTGTCGTATGGTGCTATGTTCTGGGGTAATTCTTAAGGAGCTAAAAATATTTGTTTTACAAAAGATTGCTGTTAGATGTCTCTCTGATGTGGGTCCTGTGGAATCTTGTCGAAGTAGTTTTGTCGAGCTAGGAATTTTAACAGTCTATGGTATGTTCCTATATCAAATCATCATATATATTAAAGATCATATTACAAAATTTGTTTTGATCAAATAATCACCATTACAGTACCAGAAAAATCAATCTACTGCATATTTCTCAATATAAACTAATATGAACAGCATTTTTTAAGTTTATAGTTGTAGTACATCATGAATTCCATTGTTTATTTTAGTATTGTTTTGTTAATTGTTTTACTTATTACTGTAAATACTCATATATGCATACGTTTTTCCTTTGTAAAATTTACTACATTATAGCATTTCTGATGCCATGTAATGCATATGTGTAACAATGAATGCTATTGTATAATTTAATATTGTTAATTATTTATTTGTAAAATCACTTATAAGTATATTAACTTCCTTGTATTTTCCTTTATAAAATTGACTACATCAAAACATCTCTGATGTAATGTGATGCATATATGTAACAATAAACAACAATATGTATCATTTGCACTATCGCAAATAGCTCGGGATATCCCAGGCATATCGGATTTAGACCCACAGTATGCGTGCAATGTCCCAGAATATTTGGGATCAAATAAGGATATTCTTGTTAAAAGGAATTTCTGGATTAGAGTTTCAGGAATATTCTGACAATATCTCCAAACAATAATTGTTCTCTACATATTCGTAGATTATACTTGGAAAATGACAAAAGGCCATAAATAAAGTCAATTTAATTCAGTGTATCTGAAACTCGAGAAATATATTTTATAGAGATAGTTGTGTAATTGATTGTTTTCTTGTCCAAAGTTAGTTGACCGGAACATTTTTTAACGTCCTTTCATCTTTTCTAAAATACATGTTTTATTTCTCAAAGCAAATGAATCTGAGAAAGGAGGGTTTTTTTTACAACCTTGCACGCTTAAAGAAGGAGGGGACATGTTTTTGTTCTTTCCTTTTAACAACATAATGTATATTACGAGTGACTGATAACCACTTCACAAGGCAAAGGGTAGGAACATGTATGGATATAGTTGGTTGGTGATGGGGAGGGTGGGGTTACAAGAGACAAGAAGGTGCTGTCAGTTATTTCTTTTCCTTCCGTCACTCCAGTATATACTAGTCACAGAATATTTGACTGGTTTTAAAAACATTAGTCTTGCCATCCATGTACAACTCAGCAATTTCTTCTCTCTCTATGATCCTGCTCTTCCTCTCTACCCCTCCCAACACTCCAAAATGAAGAGTAAAGAAAACCGAAAGAAGACTTATCGTTAGGTAGCTGAAAAAAATCTCCCAAAATACGAATTAGGAAAGATTGCGATGATGTGTCCATGTCCAAGATATCCAAAGCTCTGATCCGAAATTCGAATCCGATATTTGGATCCGTTTGGCCATCCCTAATTTCTATAATTTTGATTTTAGTACTTATCATTGATTTACTTATTCTCTTTGAGTCTGTAGTACAAGAAAGAAATACTCTAATATAGCTATTAACATTCTTCTTGTGATTCCATTGGTTACTAGATTACTGTTCTTTGAAATTGTCTTTGATTTTTTTACTTTAAGTTTTTGTTTCATTTTTATTATGCGTGAGTGTTGTATAACATATTCTGAGAGTTATTGTATTTTTTTCTAACCCAATCTTGAACGATGTTTAATGTAAGCTAAATCCAGTTTTGTAACTCAGGAAACACCAAAGAAAGTTCACTTGTGAATTTTAATTGAACGGTCATTTTCTTTTTGTCTCGAGAATTGCTTGAGAAGGGTTGTACTGTGTGAAGTGGTGTATTAGTCGGAACTCTTTAAATGCACACAAGTTCGAAACCCCCCCCCCCCCCCAAAAAAAAAAAACAACAACAATAAGAGAGAGAATTTATGAAGTTTTCATATATGACATGTAGACTCTCCATGAAATATGGGTTCAAGAATCGCCGGGGCGGTGGGCGCAACCCCGTTTCTCCAAAAAACAAAACAAATGAAAAAAAAAAAATCTAGAATACATTCTGTGACAGTCCTTCATTTTTTTTTCTTGTTTTTTTTTTTTTAATCGTTGTTCGGACGATAAATATTAAGAAAAAAAATATTCATCAGACAACTCTGTATAAAACATATTTTGTTGACTGATCCCCACCCAACTGGCACAAATGGCGTTTGAAGTTTGAACGCCAGGGTATCTTGGAACACGCAACCAAAAATAGAGCTCGCGCGGTTTTTCATGGTGAATAGCTCGGTACCTTTGTGCTTTGTTACTTTGTGAAATAAATTTAATCTCAAAGTGTACAACGAAATATCTTCTATAAGATACATATATTGCGATTTTGTTACAAACTTTTATTTATTAATTTATTATTATTATTATTTTCGAAAGTTAGTTTTGTAATTTGAGGTCATTCTCAAACCACCCAGAAGGTAGAGAGAGTTCTTGGTTCGTTTCATTTTAAACGTAGTTCCTCCTGCAGACTTCACAAAAATCTCTCAATTTTATTTTATCATAAAATCGTCTTCATCTTCTTTAATAACTGAATTTAAGCATCCTTGTCCATAATAATTGAAACATATTATCTAGCAGTATTCCAACTTTGACATAGCCACATCGTTTTCTGCAACCTATTTACAATTACGAATTACAGAATCGAAATTATTCCTGGTTTCTCAGTTGTAAAAACATGTGTCGGTGATTGGGATAACATTTCCCGCTATATCTGCACTTGGTGAAACTGTAGTTATCGGTAGCAGATAAAATTACTGAATGGTTTGAGTGTCTAACTAATTTGTTAAAGGAAACGAATGTGTGGTGATGTAAAGATGTTTGTGTTCTCGGAGCTCGGTATATCCAAGTGTAAATCGTTCTACAGCGCTTGCAATTTCCTCTTCCGTTGATAACTGATTGTTGAATAATAGGAACGTTAGCTTCCAAATGTTTTCTGTTATTTAGTGTACTGACCGTTTGTGGTTTGTATCGTATATTTTGTATTCTTCATATTTTCTTAAGCATCTTTAAAAATATTAATATCTTCAGCAACAAGAGCAATAATGAGCGTAAGGAAATCGACATCCTGTCCAACGATTGCTACCGTTTTATTCCGATTAACTTGCTTGTTAACAGTTTGAACAATCAGCACATCACATCGGCATCATCTGCAGTAGTAGTAATTGTAATACCCTTATATTCAAATATCTTCCAGTGTAAAACAAAACGATCCTTATTGGCGCTTTTTTAAAATCATTCACTAGCGTCTTTTCATTGAAAATAATTTCAGACGAAGTTCGTTTTGAAATACGTTGCTCTCGTTCGATGATCTTTGTACTGTTGACATTTTCAGTATAACATCGAACACAACAGTCACTCTTCGGCCATAATATTTGCCTAGAAAATTAATGTAAGCAGTATAAATGTCTTCAAATGTACCCTTCCTGCACCCAAATGTCGGCTGTAACACCCATTATGAATGAAGTTAATCTCCGTCAACAATGAATTTACAGTGACCAAAAACATAAATGATTTTAGAACTGAATTGGAACTTCCATATAAAAATGACTTCTTCGGTTTTCTCATCGCACTAGGACAGGAATCGAAGCGAGTTCAAAAGCAAAACAAATAAATGTTTGGATTAACAGCAGCCTCTCACATTTGCGAATAAACCAAGGATTTATGTCAGATTGAAACTAAAAGCAACAACTAGCACGTTGAACTACGGGATGCAAGACTTGAAAGGGACGAAAATGATTAAATAGAATTCATACTCTTCTTAAAGCAGCAATCCCTGCTCATAACAACCGAAAACTGATTTCTTTGTCACGTGGCCTATGTTGCCGCTTACAACACTGATTGTTTTAATTTAACGTTGGTACAAAGTTATGGGAATGGATTGATATTAGATGGTAGAACATATAGAACTTAGAAGTTGAAACGATTGAATATGGGGAGTCAATCTCCTCTACTATTCATTCCACCAATATTAGAAACTATGTATTAATTCAGATTGACACGACGCAACTGTTACGAAGGATTGTCTGTACTGTGCAACCAGGAAGAGTTTGAGCTGTGTTAATAACTGACCGAGTTCCGGGATAGTACCTGTCAAAATTTGGTACATAGTACCATGATGGCAAACGGAGCTGTTCATATAAATGATGAACTAGGAACGTAGTTGGGTAGAGCAAATTTGTGGTACTCAGTCGGTACCAAATCTAAGAGAAGTTAATTAAAGGTATAACATAAACACATAAATATAATTCATGAGTAACCGCCATATCTCTTCAAGGTCTTGAGTGGACTTAGCAACTCCATAAGTACAAAATAGCTAAAATTGGGGAAAATACATATTTATACGAATTGTGTTCCAGAGACCGAATACGGAACTTATACAGAAGTCAGAATCACACATATTAAGATCTAGCACAACTCACCATTTCTAGCTGCTTGGAGGAACTGAAGTTGGAGCAAGTATTTTCACTGTTCATAGACTGTGGCATTTGGTATTGGAGCAATTGGATATAAATCCTAACAGTACTTGCGTCATGATTTACAATAATGTCTTATCGTTGAATGGCTGTTCATGGCTAAGATGACTAACGTAGTAGCGCTAATCACTGTTGAAGATTGCTAAGTCCACTCAAGACCTTGAAGAGATATGCCAGTTACTCATGTTATACCTTTAACTAACTTCTCTTAGACTTGGTACCGACTGAGTACCACAAATTTGCTCTACCCAACTACGTCCCTAGTTAATCATTTATAGGAACAACTCCGTTTGCCATCATGGTGCTATGTACCATATTTTGACAGGTACAATCCCGGAACTCAGTCAGTTTTCATGATGGTAGGTCGCCGAAGTTATTTCCAACAACTACGCGTAAGATCCCGACATTCGCTTAGTTCCACACCATATTTCTTTCGCCCTCCCACCTGTTATCATGGTGATAGGCGAGCATGATTATTTCCTAATAATCGTGTGAAAGACCCCTACATTCATATAGTTCAAGCCAAGTTTTCCTGGAATAGCGCCGAAATTGTTTATTAACTATCGCGCCAAGGTCCCAATTTCTTAGTAACATCTTGACATTTGCGCAACGATTTCAACTTCGTTTACCGCCAGCCGAGAGTGTATTGTCAAAATTCTGCATGATGGGTTCTTCCCTACCTTGTTTTTCCACGCCCCAGTCCCCAATTCGAATTTTACTGGACCACCGTATTTTCGGCAACGAAGACAATATCATGAAACACCCCCAAAACATTTCTGTAACCACCACTGTCATCGTGTGAAACAGTCTATTTCATCTAGATACAACAGTCCGCAAATTGTATTACCAAATCAAATTGAAATTACAGAAAAATTGCAGATCACAGGTCTACGACCGTAACAAGAATGTACGTTACATGCAACAGAAACGCGGAAATTATACAAGCAAGTATAATAAGATCTCTGATAAACAAGGTCGTTCTAATAATCGTAAATACGGCAAGCAACAACTTACAAGCAAAAGACATTTCAACAACACCAGTGCTTCAACGAAGACATGACTATCATGTGCCACAACTCGTTCCCTGCGATAGATACCACGCTAAGGCGACGACCTCTTCTTACATTACCGAGCTATAACATTTCAAACAAAACTTTAGAGAGAGGAAATTTTTCCCTTTCCATAAATTCCCGATAAATACGCTAGACAAATTTTAACGTTAATAACAAGATTATTAACGTTTTTCCTCTTTTATATTTTACAGCGTGTAAGATTGACAAAAAATCATCTTTATATAACACCCTCCCCCCGATAAGTATTTTTAATTCATTTTGGAACAGTAACAGTCTGACTATGACCTTATGTTTACGTACGATCCTAACATTCGTCCCAAAAACCCTGATACGGAAAAATATCCTTACCGCATTCATCTGTATGTTGTTTCTGCGAATAGTTTCTCAGTTGTAAGTTGAATAATTCGTACGTTTAATTTTGGACACTGACCACTTTGATGCATAGAGATGTCATCTTACAACGATAGATACTTTAAACTTTGGTTACAGTTTATAGTTCAACGTACAAATTACAATTTTGGTACACATGTTTACTGCCGCAATTAGGCTCATAAAAAGATTTACTAGCCACTGTTACAAGTTACCAAGATGTAATCTTTAGCTTAAAATGCAAAAATTAATTTGAATTATAATTTTAATCACTCAATTATTCATTATTTTGTGATTACATGTTTTCTAAAATGACACTCAACACAAAAAAGTTATAAACGATTCTGAGCACTTACCGTGAACCTGTAGCAGCCCGTGATGCTTCCATGGCCTTCGAAGAAGTAACCATTCCTATCTCCGCATCCAGCGAACTACCATCTGATGGCAACAGTAATTCGAGATACTACTACAACATTTTATGCCCCTTAGTGATTTGTACTTCACCTTCAGGAACATTACTGAACATTTATAACTTGGAACTAGTGAAACCGAACACTTCAACACATAGTGAAGAAAAACTACACACTGCACAACTTAAATTTCACCAAAACACTTTATCCATTACGCCAGTGAGAATATAATTTTTGACAAACTTTGTTCCCCCTAATGCACTTCAGCGAAACACTTTTATTCGTCGAATATCTGTGCTACGCCTAATAGACACTTTAAATTCAGTGAGTTGCCATATCACAACTGACGTACAAACAAACCATGGACGCTTCTCTATGACATAATTCTTCAAAAATACCTCCCGAAACAGACATTTTGTAACTGTTGTGATCCAACAGTGTTCAACGAACTTTTACATAGTTTCGAGAATTTACGAACATTACTTCACCAAGGATTCCCGATATCAACAGCGCCGGTTTGGAGTCAATGTTTCCTAACTTCCACGCCATCTACAGTGCTTCACCACGAACGTGTCGTTTCCGAGTTCGCCACAAAGTGCAAGTTCAGCGAAATATTGCTGAAAATACATATACGAATTGTGTTCCAGAGACCGAATACGGAACTTATACAGAAGTCAGAATCACACATATTAAGATTAGCACAACTCACCATTTCTAGCTGCTTGGAGGAACTGAAGTTGGAGCAAGTATTTTCACTGTTCATAGACTGTGGCACTTGGTATTGGAGCAATTGGATATAAATCCTAACAGTACTTGCGTCATGATTTACAACAACGTCTTTTCGTACAGTGACTGTTCATGGCTAAGATGACTAATGTAGTAGCGCTAATCACTGTTGAAGATTGGATAATTTCACTAACGAAAATGTTCTGGTACGTTTGGAACTAAGTCGAAACTTGTAATTTTCACTTGTCACGGTGTTGCCAATAATAACTGAGTGCGGAGATCTTAACAGATCAGAAATCTGAATAAGACGGAGCCTAGAGAACTGGGAAAGGAAAGGTTTTATAGTGTTCCAATTTGGTATGCCACTTCGCAAGAAACTTAGAAATCATGTCGTCATTTAGCTCGTATTCTGGAAAAGCAGTTGTTGGAGGTTTCTCATGAAGAGACAACCTTGTAATATATGAAATCACTTATTAAATCATGATCGGCAGGTGTTCTGACATTGGAAGAGGAATGTTAGTCTGTCTGGTACGTGCTTATAAGAAGATCTTTACTACTCTGGGAATCAAGGTTACAATGATTAATATTAGGTATTTGGCATTGAATATTTCAGAGGCCAAAACGTGCTTTAATTGTTGTTGATCTGCTTGAGTAATTGGGAAAATATTCACTCTTTCTGGTGATCAGGTGTTACTCGCTCATCATACAACGAACACGTGTGGCTGTGTGTAATGGGTGATTATCACAGAAGCTATGATATCACATGTTTAATGTTAACACAAATATTTGGCTCTGGAAGGGAGAAGAATTGATAACAAGTATACATCCTATTATTGGCGTTGCTAACCCATGAATAAGTCCTTTGGACATAGATCTCGGAGAAACTAGGTTTAATTCTTTGATTAAACTACTACAAGATTTAAAAAAAAAATGATTAAAATCTAATGGAAATGCTTTCTCGATTCGTATATGCTTTTACCAAGTATAAAATAGTCATTTCCTTCTTCCCACAGAGTGAGGTTCGAAGGAAACTAGAAATAGTTGATCACCTTCTTCTACAACTGATAAACCATCTAAGATTTCGATTTTCAAACTTGCATCGTGTAATTTTAAAATGGGTTGCGGAAACGTTGCGGCTGTATCAAAGATAATTTACTCTTCTCTGTAATATGTTTCAGTTGTCGTCGACTAGGGTGCTTGTATTTACTATCAAAGAGGAATTGAAGGGAGATGACTATTAATAAATAACATGGAAAGACAATTGTTTAGTATGGGTGTACAGGGTAAATTACATTTAGAAAGAAACAAATCAAAAGAAAATGTCAAGAAAACTTTTTTTTTTTTGGTCGAAAACTAGGTGAAAGAGGGTTGCGCCCTCCAGCGCGATGGGAACTTTCGAACGTTGATTTCTTACCCAAGGTGAGTTTACATGCCAAATATGAAAACTTTACAAATTATTTCTTCTAAAAGTGCTAATTTTCGTATACTATTGTGTTAGCTTTCTTAGCAAAACCTCGCAAAGTTGCTTTCCAGTGGACGAACTCATTCAATTCACTAAGATACATAAGTTAAAGTCTTGCAAAGCAGGTTAAAATTACATTTGAACATGGAATTACTATTCTCTTAAAATTGTTTTAAGCTTTAATAACTCATTTGGCGAATGTCAGTGTGATAGTGCTTTTGTGATGCACAAAGTTAGGTCAGTTTACGTTTATGGAAATACAAGTCTGATTTTCGTTTTGTATCAATAGTAAAAAAATTCCCGTTTTCCGCTGTCTGTAGTCATATTGCAATGCTGTCTGTAATCAGCGTTCCAATTCGATTTGGGAACCAGAGGAGACCCAAGCTGAGGTTCTGCTTTTGTTAGTAGTTTGTTCCAAAACTGAAGAGTTAAAGCATTTCTCTAGTTCTAATTTTCTAAGTATGCTGGTATACCTTTATTTTTATTATTTATTTTGTATCTTTTTCTACCATTTTCTTTTTGTTCACTGTTTCTTTGTAATGGTAATTCACATATATTATCAATTTATTTGACTAAATGTGTTTATTTTGCAGTTTTTCTAAACAGCATCTTATAGTTCGTGCAAATCGTGACATTCCAGTAGGAGAAGAAGTCTTTAATTGTTACGGTAAATATGCTATTAACATTTCATGTTAAACTTTTTCTCTATGAGGTGATATAGCGGACTAGAATATTAATCATTTTGGAAAATTAGAACTGTAAATGTAATTGTTAGTTAATTAAAATTGAAATCTAATATGGTGAACTATTTTTAGAATTCAATGTTGTCTTAATAGTTGTACGGGAGATCATTAATTATCAGATTTAGATGGGAGCGTTGAGTGATTTTATTTATGTGAAAAAGACACCTACGTGAAAAAGGTCTCTCTTTTTTAGGCACCAATCACAATTTTTCTATGTTTCGCGTAATACTAGATTCTTCGGTAGGGATAAGAAAAAAACGTAAAAGGAATAAAAAAATAAGAAAGAACTTCTACACAAAAGGGAATGGTGTTTCATTTAAGCACGAGAGATTATTACACTGATTCCCCGCATTCTTGAGGTGTTTATGAAATTTTTTGCAAATGTTCCAATACGTATATTATTACGACCAGAGGAAGCTTAAACTAGAATCAAAGACCTTATTAGAAATGAGAAAACCTCTAATCCTGTGTCAGATATATCCAAACACTTCAATGTCTCAAACCACAAAATAATTTCATCCCGCATCATCCATAGATCAGATCCCGCGTTGACAAGACCATTAAAGAATAAAAAAGACATCTAAAAACAGATAGGGGTAAGTAATAAATGAAACTTTTCTTTTTATACTTGACTGAAGCAAAAAAATACTGATATCACAGAAATCTTGCCAGAAAACAGTCTTTTCCGAAACGACAAAAGTTGTCTACAGTTTACGTATCTGGTTAGACAGATCTCAAGCGGTTAAATAAACCATACTTTTTTTTAATATTATTATAGTAAACATTTCTACTTTTTTCATTTTCCTTATACATATGTTTCCGGACAAAGTATCAGTATGATACGAAACATAGAAAGATTGTAATCGGTTTTTTTCGCAAAAACAACCGAGGCCATTTACACGTATTATCTTACAAGAATGTAAATCCCATGCCGTGGTGAGAATATTGGGAACTAATCTCTGTATGAAAAATTAAGGTTCAGACAAACACAGTTCACACGGATCACATGTTTGTTCATTAACTTTCAAGTTATTCTGTGAGCAGTTAAGAAAAAAGCATATTGCACAAGGATTCTCATACATTGCAGACCTCTCAGTGTACGATAGGACGGACAGAATAGTAAATCAAAGGAATGAAAAGAAAAGTAATAGTGCGAATATTCGTAATCAATCAAGAACCAAAACTATTGGGAACATCAGGCAAGGAAGTAATGGCCTTGTAGTATAAGAGTCGACGTGCCCTTTTTCTGCACTGAGGGTTGTAGAGTCGAATCTGTCCTCCACCGCTGACTTTTTCTTTCCAAACTGTAACCCATCATTATAAACGTTCGATTAACTCATGGAGACGAAAACGCACCAGGCTTCCCTTGAAAGAAAGGGGATCTTGGATAATCGTGTTAAGTCAGCTCATATACGAATAATACATCCAAGTCTCACTGTAAAAAACAATATACTTCCTCAGCTATTGTCGGTGAGCTCAGCTAGATTAATGTGGTTTGTATGAAGCGGTCAGATATTAGGCAAAGTGTCAAATATAAAGTTAAGAGTGCAAAACTGAAAATTATTCTTATATTCTTTATCCTTTTTTAAATGATGCGACGTTTTTCTCCTTTCTGGAATAAATATATACTTATTATTTCTTACGGGGCCGTGGCGGCTCAGTGGTAGAGCGCTCACCTGTGGTGCGTGGGGTCGTCGGTTCGATCCCAGCTCATGCCATGGGGATTTTGTGGTGAACAAACACCGTGTGCCTGGGTTTTGTCGCGGTTCTCCCGTTTCCTCCCATTTTCTTCGTTCCATCAATTCTTCCATCATCATCCGTTCGACCTGTGCCAAAAGTTGCCTTAAGGCCTTAAATAAAATTCAGTTCAAATTCTTATTTCTCACTCTTTCATATTTGTTTGCTATGAATTTTTAAACTTCAATTTCACAGAACTTCTCGAACTTAATTCTATTTCTCTAGAAGAGATCTTGGAGAAGTAGGTGTTTGTGATGAAAACTGGCTTGATATTGTCCAGGATAGAATTCAATGGCGAACGTTTGTTACTACGGCGATGAACTTGCGAGTTCCATAAGCCATAGAGTTAGTTAGTTAGTTGCTTAGTGGCTCCATTTTCGCTGTACAGGATTAGTTGTTCACCGGGGCGTTGAACCCAGTCGGCAGTCACACGAGTGACTGCATGCCCTTCTCTCAATAAATTACAAAAAACAGTATGCGTATTGAAGCTTCCTCTGATGGTCCGTGTCAATAGCAGAATATGGTCAATCCAACCACTGGATCCCAGAAATTGAACAGTCAGAGTTGTCGCCTTGATATAAAAATGAAAGTAAACCGCACTCTTCGTTCTTCTCTCCACTTTAGCGACCCGCAGGAAGAAATGGCGGATGGAGTCAGGGTTGTAGTCTGATACGGTGTTAAATACCGTGCAAATGTAGATCTTACGGGTTGGGTCAAATTTCTGATAATTTGTTTTGTAAATAAAAGTTATACTTTGACTAGCTACTTCTTTGCTGGATATAAGAAACCTACGACTACAAGTAATCCTACTGTTCAAAGCGAAAGGATTATTTTGATCCTTTGTGTTAGAAATATATTGAAACGGCAATCCTGTAGAATGAAATTAAAATGACTAGGCATCACATTGTTCAAACACTCACATATGCATTATATTATATTATTATTATATTGGGGATTGAGCCAAAACTTTTTAAAATTTATCTGGCCGGGCCGGGCTCGGGCCAAAAATTTCTAAAGCTTTCCGGGGCCGGGCCTATGTACAATCGGGCTGGCTTGGGCCGAAAAATTCGGCCCGTGCAGGTCTCTATGATCCGGACAGAGAAATTCAGTGTTCGATTTGTGCAATTTCCAGAGAGGGGGAAAAATTAGTGAGTTATACGGTATTTTAGGATCGTCCATATCGTGTATATCTGTTAACAGCCAGGGAAGATTTTTGCAGAGAGGAGGAACTACCAACCATCCCACGCTACAAATCGAACACTGCTGGGTTGCAATGTTTGCAAAGGACTTGTTGGATTTTTTTTGTTGGATTTTTTTTTTTTTTTTTTTAAATAGTAACAGGAGAAAGTTGAGATGCGTTGCTATGCTTGGTACAAACTTCCTCCCATATGTTGCTAATTGGGAAAACACTAATGATAAGTACTCCCAACACGAGGGACACTACTTCACTACAGCATCCTAGCGCAGTTTTCCTAATCGTTGAATTGGGAGACGAAGGAGGACTGAATACCCCTTCGCTCTCCCGATCTTATGCCTCAAGATTATATTTTCTGTGGAGTGCTGTGAGGAATGAGATGTATTCCAAGAAGCCACGTACGATTTGATGAACTGAACCGTAACATCGTACGAGCATGTGTAAACATTCCCATGGATCTGTGAACCAAAGTGTGCTTAACAGTTTGTCACAGAGATGCCATTTGTCTGGAAAGATTGTGCACTATTTAAACACTTGCTATGAATTATGTGCTACAATCCCAATGATACTATGCGTATTTTTATTTGTGTGTGTACCAAGTTCAATAAACGTAGATTAACATATCATACATAGTTTTCCTCTTATTAAACCGTTTGTTTTCAGAAGGACACTTCCCTGTCAATCATTTTCTTAGAATTTCCCTACGCAGATCACACCAGTGGTAATTCAATAATGGAAATATTTCCTATATGTAGCACATTTTGCACGCATTGATAATTATAATCTAAAAAAATAGTGTTGCTCATGACTATATGTCTACTTGTGTAACTTCTTTTTTTTTCTGTTGTTTTACAATTAACGTTTGCTACTGCGGCGATGAACTTGCGAGTTCCGTAAACCATAGAGTAAGTTAGTAGTTTGACAATGAAGATTTGATAGCATGTAATTGTGGTTTATACAATTGTTAAACTGAATTTAGAAATGAGAACGCCCATTACATATATTAATCCAAGAATTTCTTTGTACATAAACAGGTAGAAAACTTGCCGTTTTGGACTTTTCAGTTCAGAAGCATAGTTTGTTTAAGCATTATTTTATTCGTGAATCATTATTTTAGGTCCACATTTCAGACGAATGAAAAGAAGTGAAAGGAAAGAAGCCTTGAAATTGCAGTATTTTTTTGATTGCCAATGTAAATATTGTGTTCAGTCGCAAGATTACGATTTTCAAGTAAGTCAATTTCTATATACATTAGCTTCCTAATATACACTTTAGAAAGTATATCTTTGTTAAGAAGAATATAAAAAATCCATAAAATTTGCTCATTGCTCTGTTTTAAGTTTAAATTTATAATTAGTATACTACAGACTTCTGACAAGCTTAGAATTTAGCTGCCACTACAGCCAATAAATGTAAATTAAATAAGAGTAAGGAGGATCTGTTTGTTTAAATGAGACTAAACTTTTACACAGACGGACAAGTTTTTTTTTTCTGCCTTGTGAACCTTGTAATTGATTATATCGTGTCAAATGATAATGAATGAATGAATTGTGATAAAATGTAATAAACCTATATTTATCTAGTATAACAAATTATTCCCTCCAGAACTAGTGCACCAGATGTCAAGATTACAGGAAATGGTGCACGAAAGATCAGTTTTAGCACTGCAACTATATATTCCTCTCCAAAGAATTTAATTTCAACTTTATATTATTAAAAATTAACGGTTCAAGATATAATGGAATAATGTTCTGTCTCAGAAGAAAACTGGCCAAGTTTTAGAATGTTTTTAATTTCCGCCAAAAAATAGCAGAGAGGTCATTCCTGACGAAGGCACGGGGTGCTGTGCTTTGTTGAGTTGAAATGGATTGTAAAGGTGCAGAGAAAATTCCGGGTCCAAACATAACAGTAAAGTGTTTAAGCTTGTCACACCTTCTCCGCTCCTACTACGAAATTAATTTCAGACTCGAACTTCTGGTTTGTAACCATACTTGTTCATCTGACCGCACCGGAAATTAGGAACCTAACAGAACCACACAGACCGGTGTTTTGTCTCTAGATATTAAATATCACAACTCACATTGTAATTCTTAATAAGTTGTGGACGTCTGACTGCTAGTGCAATAAAAAGATAATAGAATTATAATTAAATAATTATTAAGTGTGAAAATAAAATATATGGTCATAATCTACATATCTATAGATTTATCGACTGCAAAGAAAATTAGTTCTTCGGAGGTTTTAATAGATATTTATATAGGTAATGAATTATATTGAAATTTTCAATTAATAATATTAGTAAATATAGTGTAGATATTTACAACGGCTTTTAACATAATATCCAGTGCTTCTGGAAATTCACTTGATCTAGTAACCCAGTTCTGTAGTTCAATTACACTAATACTGAACATACTTTTTGTTCTCGAAACACACACGAGATCCATTTGAAATATTTCGCTCGTACACTTTCAGCATTCTTTCACTCTTCTAGATCCTTCGTTACTTTTGAGTGCTGATGCTATTACGTTCGCTTCTAATGAAAACGATCTGTCTGGTTATCAGCGTTTCTGGTATACAGCCAAAACGATAGGGCTACCTCGCTACCTTTCCTCTTCCTTACTGCTTCTCCTAAGGACTTCATTTATTATTTATTAACAGAAACCCAGATACAATACTAATGACCATTTTACACTGAGTTGTCAAACAATAGAGGTAAACAGTCAATACAGAATAAGATAAAAATGAACAAATACATTAACAGAAATAATAAAATCAAAACATACAGAAGAACAAAATCATTACCTCAACTTAAATCATATATCGAAACCGAGAGCCAAATCAAGATGGCTTAAAACTCGGTTGTACTGAGATGACAATCTGTAAATTAGGGAACGCTGTACATTAGCAAGTCTGAGTGTTCTCAAAGCAAACAGGTTGTTACTGCGAGTGGATCTTACAGGAACTCGAAAAAACAACTCGTGAAGAATATCGCCAGATCTGAAATGTCAATCAACAATTTTATACAGGTATTTGAAGTCATGCAAATATATACGTGCTAAAGGAGGTTTAATATGAAGAATTTCTAAGACTTTTTGTTTGCTGAAATTGCGTGTGGAATGGACACGTAAGCAAACGATAGCCAAGAAAAAGTTAAAAACTCGGTTAAGCATTCTTTTCACAAATGGTTCACAAATTTCGCTTTCTTACCAGAGAATTTTTCTATGCAAAATATTTAACTACAATATTATCAGCTCCTTTACTTACCAAAGAGCAAACACCCCCCACAAAAAAAATCATTCACTTAGCATCAAGTTATTTCTGGTTTCGTTTCGTGGTTCAAAGTGATATAGAAGTAGGCTCTTAAATCATGAGCAAAAGTAGCAGTAGTGGTCTTTGGTAGTGTTGCCCCGTTGCACAATCACCATTTTCTTAAATTATTAAATTTTTATTTCAGTCACTCTAAAATATAGAATACGTAATGATATTCTATCCTTCGGTGTTCAAAAAAGCCATAATTTCCTTTTATTATTTATTCATTTTACATCAATGGCAATAAGTTGCAGATGATATAGTCAAGTAATAATTCAAAGTAAAAACAACATACAAAATAACATATAGATGCACACTTTACCAAGAAGTGGAAAAAACATTCTTACAAAATTAACTGTGTACATTTGACATATACGGTAAAAAGTCAAAATTGTTTAAGGATTCCTCGGTCTCAGTCCACGAATATCCTTCACATTGAATTAAAATTCTTTTTACAGTATGTTTGAATCTGTCGAGAGTAAAATTCCTAATTTCATTGGGGAGCAGATTAAAATATTTCACACCTTGTACCAGATAACTCTCATAAGTTTTCGTTAATCTAACTTTTGGTAGTTTAAGTAGGTTCTTGTTTCTCGAATTATAATTGTGCAATTGGGATCCGGTTACACATTCACCCCGATGTAATCTTGTAAACATTATACAATTATAAATATACAAGCAAGGAACAGTCAAAATTTTCAATTTTTTAAAACAGCCTCTACATGATTCCTTCGTGTTAAGTCCCATAATTAATCTAATAGCCTTTTTCTACCACAGGAAAATCTCCTTCAATCTAGGAGCTCCGCCCCAAAAAAGTATTCCGTAATTAATATGGGATTGATAATAAGCATGAAAAGCTAATATCAAATAATGAAGTGATATACAATATTTTAACTTTCTCAATACATAAAAATTCATTGCTAACTTTTTTATTATAAACTCAATGTGGTTGTTCCATGACAGAGTACTGTCCAAGTATAATCCCAGATATTTAACATATTTGGGAGTTTGTGAATTTATAATGACATTATTTAGAGAAAAAACAATATTTTCGGTTTTCGTAACATTCAAGATTAGTTCATTATTTTGAAACCATAAATTAGCTTTATGTAATTCTTTCTTTCTGTCTTCACATAACTGATCAAGACTAGCATTATGCAGTATTAGTGTTGTTTCATCTGCATATAAGACTGGTGTGGATCTTATGGCACTAGGAAAGTCATTCATAAATAAAATAAACAGGATAGGTCCTAGGACCGAGCCCTGTTGTACACCTCTATTTTAAGTTATAAGAAATAGAACCATTGACCTTCACAACCTGTCTCCGATCCTGAAGATACGATCTAAGTAAATCTAACTCTTTATTCTGGATTCCATACATATGCAATTTTTTAATAAGTATTGTATGAGATAATGAGTCAAAAGCCTTACTTAAATCCAGAAAAGAGACCGAAGTTATATTTCTCAATTCAAAATTATTATATATTACATTAACCACCCTTTCAACGGCGTCAATAGTACCAAGACCAGATCTAAAACCAAACTGACAATCATTTAGTATTTAATTCTTTTCAATGTAAGAATGTAACTGGTTATATATTAAGTATTCAAAAATTTTTGAAATTACTGGAACCAAAGCAATAGACCGAAAATTAGTAGGATCGTTCTTGTCACCTTTCTTATGGATCGGAATAATAATAGTATTTTTCAAGATGTCAGGAAATAAACCATCTAACATTGCGATGTTAATCAAGTCACTCAAAGGAAAAATTATTATGTCAATTATATGTTTCAGCAAAAAAGAGGATAATCCATATATGTCCTCAGAAAAATCCAGACTTTAACTTTTTTACTTGAAGTATAATATCTGCAGGAGAGACAGGCTGAAGGCTGAAATTGATATATTTTTTTAACTTTAGGATTAAACATATTATAAGAATTGAGATGCGAACTACTATTTGTAAGAGTAGGAATAGAAGTTACAAAATAATGATTAAATTCATCAGGGGAAATTTTTGTTAACAGTCTATTTTTTATTTTAGAAGATTCTCCTCTTATGATTGTCCATGCAGTATTAATTTTTTTGTGAGATTTCATGGTTAGCTCATTATTATAATGAATTTTTGCTTTCATCAACATCTGCCTGTATTTTTTCTTATTATACGGTGTATGTAAGTAGGGCCCTTGGATCTTCATTTTTTATTCTAGAATACCAGAATAGCACTTTGTCTTTATAATAACGAAGTGCCTGAGTAAACCAGGGGAAGTGAGTTCTATCCCTTTTAACACGCTTCGGTTTATCCTTTAAAGGACAGCATACCTTTATAGCTTCTTGTAAAATATTGATAAATATTACCCAAGCAGAATCTATATTTTTTGCAAAACCTAACAAAGCACTAAAGTCGACCGCGAGCAGATAATTACGCAAATTAATTATATTTTTAATACGTAGAGAACGTATTTTGGTGGAATTATCACTATCATTATGAGTTCTCGGGTAAGGTTTACGTGGAAAAGTAAAAATTGTCCAGACTCCCAAATGGTCAGAAATACTTGGAGTGACTGTTCCGCAGCACAAGTTTTTGGAATTGAAATTAGCAATGACATTATCAAGACAAGCTAATTTTCTTGTCGGTAAGCAGTTGAAATAAGACCAATCCAAGGAAGTAAGAATATTTTTAAATTTATGAACATTAACAGAGTTAAATTTAATTATGTCAATGTTTATGTGCCCTACCAAGATAAATTTATATTTAGGATATAGCTTCAGTAAGTTATTGAGATCTTCCAATTTATCAAAAAAGATATCAGCATTAACATTGGGAGAACGATATATAGAGAATACAATAAGTTTCAAAACCTGAAATCTAATACCAACAATTTCAAATAAATTTTCTTCACATATAGCGGAGATACCCAATACATTGTAGGGAGTGGCAAAATCATCCCTTAGATTGATAGCAACACCTCCATGATTACTCGGATTTCTACAGAATATATCAATTAAGGTATAGTTATGTGGAACATACATGTTCACTTCATCTTGATTCAGCCAGTGGTCATTTAAACAAAGGATCTGCACAGGGAGAATATGCAGAATAACATTTAACTCTTCTAATTTATTTCTAATTGACTGAACATTTAGATGTAATGGGGTGACAATTGTATTGTATGAACATTGATCAACAGATGTACAATTAAGATTTCTAAGATGAACAGAACAGTGGTTCAAATTCAATAAGGGGTCAGACAATATAGTATTTATATTCGAAATATCAATCTGCAGAGTATTAACTGCAGATGATCTTACTCGTTTCCCTGATTTTTATGATTTTTCCATGGTAAGGCTATTATTTCCTGATGTTTTAATTGTGTATCAGAGATTATACTCTGTATTTCTAACATAATATTCTCACAAATCATTTTTTTCCCCAAGTAGTTAAAATGAAGGCCATGGCTGGTATGAAATCTCCTTCCCAGATTACTAATATCCAGCACCCTAAGATTACTAAAGATTGCTCCAAGTTTAAAAATTTTCTTGTTTACTTTCCTTATTTCTTCATTAATAATTGACCAAGTAGGAAGATCATGACGCATAGGAATCGTGCAGACAATTACCTTACTGCAATGATAAGAAACTAGAAACCTTTTTAACAATCGTAGAAATGATATAGATTCATTACAGTATACATCATTTGAACCAATCGTTAAAACTAATACCTCTTCTTTATTTATAAAAGCATTTTCAAAGACATTGTCACTAAGAATATCGAAGGATTTAGCACCTGGTTTGATTATTCCTAAAACCTTGTGTAAACCTCTTGAACCTAAAATTTGAGAAAGACCTCTACCATGGCTATCAGCAATTTTTTTTTAGATTCACATGTTTGGTATGCTTAATGAAGTTTACATCATTAAATTGCTCTTTCCTAGATATTTTGAACTTTTTAGCGATTTACCCTGAATATGCAGACAATCAGCTTGAGAAACAGTTTCAACTGGCGATGCCATTGTTGAAGTGGCTGTAATTTGCCACATTCTAATAGTAACCTCCAAAACAGCTGTTTTGTTATTTAATTTTTCCGATTGAGATTGATAAAACTGTATTTCAGATTGGTTAAATTGTAGTGATTCTTTGAAGAGTATTTTATCCCTATTTATTTTTTCTTGCAGAAGTTCGATATCATAGGTAAGGTTTTCATTACATTTTTCATAGTTAACACATTTGTCCCTTAGGGCACTATAAGATTGAATATTATCATTATACATCATTACCTGAACACTCTTGTTGCAAACATTAGGCTGGACCGAAGTCATTGACGATTGAGACAAGTGAACATTTTCAAACATTGTTTGAGTTCCCTTAACGGACTTATTGGGAGGAAGTAATAAGATGGTAGATTGCTGTAAATCACTTGAGGAATGATTAATATGATTTGCCGAATTAACCTTGGAAGACGTCGACTCTCGCGAAGCTAGAACTGACTCAATCTCATTTAATAAACGCAATGATTTATCGTGAGACATGACAATACCGTGTTCATGTAGTTTCATCGTCCTCAATTAAATGGTCCTCATGATTCATGATGCAACCATAATTATAAATATCATTATCAGAGTCGTGGTCATTGACAGGGCTATCGAATTCGACATCCCTAAATGCCTCAAAGGACCACTCCGGATCCAGTGACATAGCTACATCAGACAAACCTTTCGTCAAAATTTAGCTCTAGAAAGTAGTTCAAACCACATAATTAATGACCCATATACACAACGACAGTCGATTATAATAATCCTTAAAAGAAATATCAGCATTTAAAATTATGCACAAGTAAGTGTGCACTATAAGGGGTTTCCAGATGATTTGTGTAATACCGTCACCTACAGTACCAAAAATGGCTACCAAATCTTGAACCGCTGCATACACCAAAGACGGTTCAATAAATGTGAGGATCAATTTTCCATAGGCATATAGCCAAATATACCAAAATAAGTTGACGATCAATGTTCAAGGTGGTGAATTAGCTTGCTCCGCCAATTAAACGGAGTTCAGTAAAAAAATAAATAATTGGTGGGCTATGCAATCAACATATACTATACCCAGTGACATACATTTAAATGCAACATTAATATAAATATCAGCGTTTAAATTACACACAAGTAAGTTTGCTCTATAAGGGGTCTCCAAATGATTGGAGCGATTCCATCACTTCAAAATGGCCGCACCACTTGACGTCAGATCAATACATAGGAAGGATATGCATATGCAGTGTAGCCAAGTAGATCAAGATAAGTTGACGATCAATGTTCAATGTTGTAAACAAGCATAAGCCGCAAATTTATCATAAGTTTTGATTGTGTATGTCGATATAGACAGTCAACATCGATTACACATAAACAATACTGGTAATTTCAAGCTGATAATTTACTCTAGGATGTTTGCTCTGTTTACAATTGCTATTCTATTTTAAAAAGAAAAGAAATAGTAGAACTGCACTGTTACCAAAATCAAGCATAAAAATACATTAGGTCACTGTCTTGCGATCGTTACACAAATCTCCAACCACTTATTCTTCTAGCCTCGATAGGGCGCTTCCTGCACAGTTCGATAGATCGATTCACCAACTTCTACCGCCAAATGCAAATGGCGACCTCCGATTATGTGAATAACTGCAAAATAGTTCTAAAACAGACCTTTAATATTTAAAGAAAAACACTGAGGAGAATTGGAAATGATTCGCACTGCCACAAACAACACTATACTAAACTTTTGGATAAAACTATTCAAGAAATACAGTTGAAAATACTCTTCACTGCTTGAACTGAGTCTTCATCAATTTGTTTGTTTACATTTCACAAAAATGTTTATATTTCCACTAATATCTGTCCGATATTCAAAAATCTTGGTTTGCGTGATTCAATAGAACTTCACGGACTCACCTGTGTAAAAATATATATAAAAATTTAAACTTTTTCCTGTCACAAAAATAAAATTCCGGGAGCTACTGATTTCCACGTACAGCAATCTTCAACCGGAAGTATTGAATTTTAGGAAGAGAAAAAAAATACTTCACAAGTTCACAGTTTAATCTTGAGTGTGCCATTTCCCCGCAAGCCTTTGAACGCCCAACCCGCTACATTGGCTTTCTCTTCGCTGGATGTTGGAATAGTATGTCCTACGTTAAGTACCAGTGGCAGAAAGTTGTTGCAACCTCAAAGTCACTACCAGGTTTTCTACTTTCTCTCTTCTCCTTAGCTTTCCATTCCATCCACTCGCGGCGCGCATCAACGCCCAGGCAGAAGGCGTTTGATTCTGCCCTTGATTTACTCGCAGTTTCTCTCTCTCTCTCTAAGTGTGTGTGTGTGAAGATTTAATGTAGAAAGATAGACGCCAGAGCAAATATTTAAACTCGTGTGTCCACTTCCAGTCTAATCCAATGTGAACCAAAATTAGAGTTCTAACTCAGTTTTATACGCTTCTTGTCGCCGTGCGGCCCGTTTTTTTTTTTTGTTTTTTTTTTTGTTTAAGTTTTAATTCCTGAGTTATTCATCGTACTGTGCACGTAATAGAAAATATTACAAATAGTATTTATAGTTTTTTGCAAGAATTAAGACATAAAGAACGGGCCACACAGCAATATCGAGCGTAAAAAAATGAGTTAGAACTGAAAATTTTGTCCATATTGGTTTAGACTGGAGGTGAACAAGCGAGATTAAGTGTTCCTGGCTTCATATATTCATGAAATTTTTGGCAGCATCAGCAGTCAGTCCAGTATCGCTTTTAGACAGAGGTCATTGCTAGTGACTCATGTTACTTTAATCACGAAATCATAATTTTAAAGCTATGGTATTGTGTATCGTCGTATTTCAAATGCTGTATATATTCATTGTTACGCTCATTAAGTGAATCTATTTATGAGGAAAGCTGCTTTTATAAATAGCTGCTGTTTTTTTAATTTGAAAGGCGTGTGTACTTTGTGGTAGTCCCCAGCGAGTTGCAGTTTTAGATTCACTCGTTAAGAAACTGTTAACCCGAGCTAGTAATACATGTTAGAACTTCCTGTCCAGAAGCGTAAATACTGTCTTTGAACATAAAAAGGATATTATTCAGTGCATTGGAGGTAGAGAAAAATTCAAACACAATCAATCGCGCTGAAGTCCTTAGCAGCCATTTTAATTTCTGGCTTTTTTTTTTTTTTTTAAGAAAAAAAAAAGTAAAATAATGCTTCTTGTAGAAATTTTGGTTTAATCAACTTCAGAATCGAGAAATTGAACCTTCCTGTGCACAAAAGGTTCTTTTCCACTTTGAAACTAATATTAGACGTATAACAGACCAGTTTGATGATTCGAGTCAAAACTCGAATACAAACAAACACGGTATCAAAAAGGAGAATGTGTGGAAGAATTGAATGGGTAAGGGAAGCGAAGGAAGTATGCGATGGGATTACTTGCGAAGCAAAATCCCAGTTTACATTCACATGGCACGTTATGGCAGCCACGCTGTTTACTCCAGTGAAATTTCCGAGTTTTGGAATTTTCGAAAACAAACTGTGGAGAAATTGTGTTCAATTTACACATTCCTTGACAAAGAAAAGCTCTGCCTTCACGAACTGTCTTCTATCCACTCGGCAAAAGAATTTCGATCAATGTCAGAAACTGTGGGCTTGTTCGACTTTATACTTCAAAATAGCTTGGGGGAAACGTTTAGTGAATCTTCAAAGTTGGGCAACAAGCCCTTCTCTATGTAACTATTGCCTACGTAAAAGAACTGTATAGCTTAATGCAACCCTACACTAAACAATAAATAATAATAATAATAAAATAAAAGTTTCTAGAACTGATATTAACAATATCAATAACAGTCACAAAAATTTCTAGCTACGAAAAATTGTGATAAACTATCAAATTGTGTTCTCAATATTATAGCCACGACGTTTTTCTAAGTTTTCTCAAAATCGTAACTAATGGACTTAACGTCCCTTTATTTGAAAATCTAGTCTCTTCTTTTGTGTATACGTTACATAATTTAATTCTACGTTGATTGATTGTTACTGATTAGCTACCCAATCCTCTCTCACATGGAAGTCCAGGCCTGTAGCCAGGGGGAATTGAGCCCTTGTAAATTTTCCTTGCCCCAATACAAATATTTAATTTTATGTATGTTTCGTAAGCTCAAGCCCTTCCCTAATCTTTCGTGACCCCCTACTCTTTGTAGCTGGCGGCGGGCCTGAGTGCAAAACCCAGTGGAGACACACCGGCCGCTACTGAAATGTACTCATAGTTGGGCACCAGAAATTACCTAAATTTAAGTTTTCTATGCTTATTTATTTTATGTTATTTTAACCAAGCATATCTAATAAACGTACAGTTTATCTTAAACCATCAATTTAGTATATAAAAACAGAAGATCTGCTTCATTATCCTCCGTAAAATAGCATATTTCTTCAAATAAGCTTGTAACTTAAGTGATAGTTGTGTGTTCTACTGAGTAATATTGTACGTTCTTCCAGTTGCTGTGGTAAAGCTACATGGTGTCAGGAAGTAAATAATGTATTTTAATTTCAACCAAACAATATCATTTTCTTTTGCAAAGCGATCCCAGTAGCACAGTAGTTCCCATGTGGGCCCTACATCGTCAGTGTCGATCAATACTTGCCCATTTTAGCTCCCTTGATGTGATGCGGGCCAGCATGGGAAATACATGGGTGTGCCCATAAATGAAATCAGTGGTTCACATGCACTGTATTAATTTGTTGTGTAAGGGTCAATCCATGTCAAGTGGTCCATGTCAAATTGCTCGACAATTTTTAAAAATTCTGATTTTTGGTGTGCAGTTACCTTACCATGTTGTTAGTTCAAAACAATCATTATTTTAATTTTAGTGACTCTAGTTCAAAACAATCATTATTTTAATTTTAGTGACTCTAGGTTTCGAGTGGCAGTCATATTTGTTTTGGAAGATGCGCCATTTTGTGGTGTTGTAAGGGGTTACCGAATCTGAAGTATCTCAGCCCCTAGTTGTTCTATCGATGTGGAACAAAAACCAAAATCGTCAGCAAATTGTAAGCTACAAGACTATGTACAGTGGTGGAAATTGCTATAAAGGTATGGCAACATTGCGAAAAAGGAGAAGCCAGGGGTGCTCAAGATGACTATAGAAGATATATTGAGAAAGTAACATCGTATACAATACAAAATCAAAACATATGCTATTCTTGTTGGTCCGTGACACATGTATTTTACAGACAAAGACAAATGAATCCATTTTCGGGTGGAAATGAGTATAAAGGCACCCACTGTCTGTCACAAACAGCACTGACCCAGTGGTAGGTAAGAATGGTAAAGAAGTGTTCAGTAGTCGATTGAACCTCCTTTGTTCTGAATAAGTTGGAATATTCGCCTCGGCATTGTGTGTGTGAGATCTATGAGTTGTTGTGGTGGAATCGCTGCACACTCATCCCATATCGCATTTTTCAACTCAGTAACCGTCCCAAATTGCCTTCCATTGCGATAAACATTGCGTGCAAGGATGCCCCCATAGGTTTTTGATCGGATTAAGATCAGGGCTTCCCGCTGGTCAGTTCATAACTGTGATTCCTTTGTCTTGAAACCACTGTCGCGTTGCTGAAGCAGTGTGGATAGCAGCGTTGTCTTGTTGGAAAATCAGGTTCTGATCGTCCAACGACTCAAACATCCGCAGCAATTCTATTTCCAACATCTCGGTTGATGCAGCTGAATTCATTCTGGTGTTGATCCACGCAATGTTGGATTTACCTTGAACACAAAACGCTGTCCAAATCATAACACTGCCGCCACCAAAATTCCTGCTCATTTGCACTTGCTCCTCTTGCCTGAGGTCATGCCAATAATATTGAAATCCATCTGGACCATCCAAATTGAACTTCTTCTAATCACTAAACACAACGTGATTCCATTCGGATGTCCACGACATATGGTTCTCCGCAAATCGCAATCGTTCCAGCTTGTGAGTTGCACTAAGGGCTGGTTTCCGCTTCCGTTTCTTGAAAACAAGATTCGGATCTTGATTCAAAATTTGCCGCACCCTTCTGGACGTAACAGGTAACCTGCATGAAGCAACAATTTGGACGAGGACATGTTCCCGGCCTTGGCCTGGCGCACAAACGTTTCGCAGCCTCCGACAGTTTTCTCGTTCTACCATACTTCCCATTCTTCCCGTATTGGGCACCCAACCGAACGAAATTATCAACAACACAACTTGACCTATTTAACCGTTTTGCAATTTGCCGATTCGCCAGGCCCATTTCCTTGTACACACAGACATGTGCTTTCTTCACTCGACAACACTTTTCCGCGAGGCATGATCCACACAATAGACACTGATGTTCACTCACGCGCATTTCTTATCACACTGTGTCAGTTTGTTCTCGACAAAACATCAGGCATAGTGTTGGACGTATAGAGGGCGCCAGGCAATGAAGAACCTTGGGTGCCTTTATACCAATTTCCACCCCATCACGGCCCCATTTTGCTTGTTCTGTCAATTACACATGTCACTGGCATATACGACCAAAATATACCTTTGCCTTTGAAGCGTATCGAATATTACTTTTTAAATATATAGTCATTCTCCATCCTCAACACCCCTGGTTTCCTCTCTTCCAAACTTTCTCTCTGCCTTTATACCAATTTCCACCACTGTATTAGCAATTATCGTCCATGAAGTATAGCAGGGTCAAAAGTAGGTTTGTAAAAGTAGGCCATTGATTTAAAAGTTCTGAGTTGAGAAGACGATTTTTGCAAGAAGGCAAATGATCAGGAAGGTGAGCTTTTCTGGATAAAGAGGTCTGATATAGAAGTGCTCATTCACCAAGTTTCAACCCTTAGACGTATCCCCCTTTAAAAGTGAAAAAAGTGCGTACTTCACAGGTATATATATCTCTGGTGGGGGACCTGATAAAAATATACAATTCCTCCCCATAAAAGGTAAGATACATTACCTAAGACGTACCTGGAAGATCAAAAATAGTCCCCATCAGCATCGACGACCTTCTGCCAACGTTCTGGAAGGCCATTTATTCCATCGCGGTAGAACTTGGTAAGCCGTGAAGCGTAGAAGGTATCAAGTGCATTTTGCACCTCTACTAGGGATTTGAACAGGCGTAGTCTAAGGTGATTGTTCAAGGAATGGAACAGGTGAAAATCGAACGGTGCAATGTCCGGGGAGTATGGCGGATGCAATAGTGTTTCCCATCCAAGGCGTAGAATGGTGTCCCGGGTCATCCTAGCCACGTGGGGCTTAGCGTTGTCCTGTAACAGGAGAACCCCTTTGCGATTCAGAAGTGCCGGCTCCAGAGTTTTGAGTTTTTCTTGAACACGGCCCAACTGCTGACAGTACACTGTTGCATTGATGCTCTGACCAGCTGGTAGCAGTTCCCGATGCACGATGCCGCGAGCAGTCCACCAAACACACAGGAGGACCTTCTTCTGGTGCAATGCTGGTTTCGGCTGTATTGGAACCGGTTCATGGGATGCTAACCAATGATGACGGCGCCGTGGAGCTTCGTACAGGACCCACTTCTCATCACGTGTCAACACCCTGTCCAGAAATGGCTTCTTCCTCAGACGAGACAGCAAAGAAACACAGATGTCTGCTCGCGTTGCCTTCTGGCCCGGAGTCAAATCATGTGGGACCCATCGACCCAACTTGTAGAGCTTCCCAAGTTGATGGAGGTACTGCCGAATGGTTTCTCCACTCACACTGAATTGTAGTCCCAGTTCCTCACATGTCTGGCCACTGTTCGCCTCAATTGCTGCCTGAAGATCTACATTTGATACCTGTGTTGGTCTTCCTGCACGTGGTGCGTCTTCGAGTGTTTCGTCACCGTCCTTAAACTTGGTAAACCACCGCTGCACTGTCCGCGTAGTCACGACCCCCTCAGCAAAGGCCTGGCATACCTTCCGCTCCGCTGCAGCTGCGTTTGACCCCAGTTTGAACTCGTACAGCATACACGCCCTTATGACGCTCTGTGGAGGTCCCATGTTCACTCTGTCCTTCCGCACGTTCACGGTGTAACTGAACTGCCATAACCAGGTAGTATGTTGGCTATACCACGGCCGAACTCCATAGAGGCCGGAGCACTGCCTCGTAGCAGCACTGCTCACGTGATGCGAGTGGCCCTTCTGACTGAAGAGAAAGAGCTGCTGCTTTCTGCTTCTCAAAGGAGATTAGGAAAGAAACGCGTGCGATATAAATGAAGCAGCTCATTTTTAATCAATTAGTTAAATTATCAGTTACACTATTCTAACATGTTGTTCATATAAATGATATGTTCAAACAAAAGTATTGATATACAAATTTTAAACATCCTAAATTAAGCACAAATATAATTGACATATACGGTAAATGCAACTTATCAGCTGGTACTTTGACCTTGGCCGAAATAATGAACCATATCAAATGGCGTGTCAGCCTTGCTGTACACGTACAAATGAAATTTACACACCCTCAGCCAGTATTTGAAAATAAACAACACAATACATAACAACAGCAATGCACAATACACTATATATGATCTATTATTAAACAGATTGACGCATTCTACATGACTACCCACATGATTGCTTTTAACTCATTAGAGTATTATATTTACGTTTCTTATTAGCATTTCTCCCAGCATTCAAAATATCATTTTTATGTTTCGTGTAATTGTTCAGCAAGATGTTAGAAAATGTGGTGATCAAATTTTCAAATACATCCTGTAATTCGACACCACATACACAGATATCGTGCAAAGAACTTTCACATAATTCATCGTCAATAACACTCAACAAAGAAAGGTTCTGAAGCAATTTTCTCTGGTGTCCACAATGATAACTTTTCTTCATACTTTTCACTGACTAGAATTTGCATTAAGCAATGAATACGACAACCAACTCTCAGCACAAAATCAGAAGGTACAGTAAGACCACCTCTGTTGAGATACGAAATATACTTGTCCTCTACATTCCCCTTTAACAATGCAATACAATGGTTACAATTGAGTTTTTGACACATTTTGTGAGCAGCATATCCACAAATGTATAATATACTGGAATCAATTGTTTCCACATCTATTTCAGTCTTATGTAGGTCTGCAAGAGCGCACATAAAATCTGACACTAGTCTAGTTTCTAAATTTTCCTTCTCAGTGCACTCCGTGAGATTTTGAACTGCATCAGGACAAAATTTGATTTGTCCATACTTCGCTGAATGGATGTTACCCTCATTTTCTTTTCGGTTTCTAGAATTTGTACTACTGAAACGTAATAATTGCCACCAGATAATTGACGATAGCAACTAAAACGTCTTTCCAAGTTGTCTGTCTGAATTTTACCTGTTAACACATACTTTACACCAACCTCATTCAAAGACATCTTGATGAATTTAATTAATACAAGAGTACAGTGATAAAGAGCATTGAATGTGTCACTCGTTAAGCAGTTGTCTTTGGAAATTGACCTCCATGCTTGCAACCAATCGAGAAATTGTTGAAGAAAAGCTAATCGTTCATCACTAACATTTGTAAATGGAATGGCTGCATTATTTCTAGAAAGTATACCAGAAAGTGGGCTTTTTACGTTAACAATGTCCCACCACTTTTTCACAAGCTCTACAAAAATTACAGTACCTGATTCACATCCATATTCAAGTTTCAAAGCTGACACAGTTGTTTCATGAACAATGTTAGTAACTAGACTTACTTTTTGCCTTTCCAGATTACTTGGATATACTGATTTGTAATTTAATTTAGGAGCTGTTTTGAGAAGAAGGTTATTTTCTTTCTTGTACAAGTTTACAACATCTGAGAATTTAGCACGTAATGTTATACTTTCGAGAGGCGGAAAAGCAAATGTTTTCTCATAATCTTTCTGATTTAACCAATTGTTTCTTATGCACTTAAAAACATGAACTGTATCGTACGTCACAAATATTTTTCTACCAGAAAATTCAAAAGTATATTCATTGTCAGAGTTTTGTGTAAGGATTTTAAACATATTTCTGTTGATTCTGTTGTTATCTGCAATAATGATGACCACTCTAAATCCTGAATCATTAACTAAAGGTAATACCTTTTGTGTTAAAGAATGTAATTCAGAACCACATACATTTTTTACAGGAACTAAAAACACATACACAGACGAAATCATGAAAGCCTGTACTGTTTTTGCCTCTGCATTACAATTATTTGCTGCGGAAGCATATATATTTCCCCCCTTATATTCAAAAGATGGTTTTACATAAATTTCATCTAACTGCAATGCTACAAACTTTTCTCTGTCGGATGTTCGTTCTGCTTGAACTTTCAAAAATTGTTTGTTTTGATCATCTGCCGATGGAGAGATCATAAACGAGGCTGATAAACGTTTTAAGTGTTTATGATGAGGTAGAATGAGAAGATTATTTTGCCTAGGAGCCATGTACCATGATGATGATTGTTCATACAACATAAAAGCATTTATAATCATGTTAACAGAGTATGATCTCCTTTTCATAAAATGAAGCTTCAACTGTTCGCAAAAATCGTAAATGATCCGTTGAACCGTCTCCTTCCACTTCATCGAGCTCATGCAAACTTTCCTCGAGGTTTTCAACGCATTTTTGAACATAGTTTGCCGGCGACGTTTGAGGAAAAAAAAATCAACATATCTGCTAAGAATGTTCTCCAACATCTGTTGAGTTTTGAATTTGGTGGTAAAATCCACTTTAAATCTGATGAGCTAATGCACTTATCAGCTACAAACACTTTTACGCACAGTTCTTCGTCTATCTTGACGCACGTGTTTATTAACGGAACACACTTGTTAAAATCTGCAATATATAAAAAAAGCAAATTATTAATAACGTCACTTTTCCACTTGCCAATGTTGGAAATCATCTTACGAAACACAAAACCGTAAAATCCGATATTATGTCTTCTTTTAACCACTCTCCATTTTTCTTTTCGTAGTAGTATTTTACATATATTCTTTGCCGTTCTTCCGGATCAGTTCTCTCTGCACTGTTCCTTACTAAGGTAAAAGGGAAGCGATAGAAATAATTTTGGCACAGTACCTACTTTTAACGCCGGTCTATCGCAAGGAAACTCACGTTTCACACCAAATTTATCTTTATATTTGTCTACTCTAATTATATCACTGTCTTGAAAATGTTTTGTACATACCACTGAGCTGTCAGATGGTGTCCAGTTCGCCCGTGGAATATTTCTAATCCATTGATATCTAAGTGTCTCGTCCTTTGGGAACTGAAACACGGTAACATATTGAAATGAAGTATCTTTTGTTGCATTGTAATTACTCTTGCAGCCTACAATGCACTTAGGAGACGTTACCAATAATTAGTTTTGTACGAAACAACTCTCACACACACTACTACAAATACACAGCCACAAATAACAGATCACACTCACAAAAACGGAAATTATTTATTCCGCGTAACAGCGTTTGAATTTCGCTCCACAGTAACAAGCTCCAGGCTGACTGAACGTTGAGGGCCACTGTTCACTGTTGCCAATTCTACAGCGTTACGGCCTTTTAAATGGAGTTCGGCTGTGGCTATACCCACACCAACAACTGACCTTTGCCTGATCTCCATTCGCATTCAACTCACGGTGTGAGGGCCAATTGAACACAGGCCTCCACAAAAGCGACAAAACTTTTAGTTCCCTTTATATTATATACCAGAAATTAGGAGTTTCAGATTTGACTATAAGTACCTTTATTAGTAACACAAAGTTATATCTACAAATACGGATAACTGATAGTTTACTGTATAGACATCATAAATCAATAGGTAGTAGATGAATAACTCACAGAGAGGTTAAGCAAAACATACAAGAACAAGTTTGATCGTTTTAAGAAGCAAACAGAACAAATGTACATGAAAACACAGTCAGCAGGCTGCGTGTTCAAACATGCAGAATCGTGGTCAGACATGCAGCAGATGGGAATTCACCACTGGTGTCTCAGTTAGATGCGTACAGCGCAAGGAGACGGTTGTGTTCGTTCAGATCAGTGTATCATTACTGCAGTTCGTTAGTGACAAAACTGAATGTGATGTAGGTAAATTAATTAGTGAAAAATGTCATAAGTGTGTGTATGGGCCAGTATCAAGATGCATGACGGCACTTAGTGACTTCAGTGAAGAGAAGAGGAATCTTCTGATAATGCGAACAAGCAGAGGCATTGTAAACATATGCAATTACCATGGAGTGAAGTTTTCTCGAAAGTATCATCATCTGTTTGGTAATTCGTGTTGCGACCCGCTAAAAATCCATAAAAAAGCTATAACTAAAGGACTTTCAGAAATTTCGAGTGCACACTTACTAAAGGAAAAGAATTATGCAGTAGACCTGATTCCTTAAAAATCATTATGTGCTACATGCTACACAAAAATCTTTGTTCTACAAAGAAAAAGAAAAAAAAACAATGATGATGAATCAGGAACTGAACTTGAATTTATCCCTCCATCAGACAATTTTGACGTTTCGAATGCAACGTGTTCAAAATTAGGTGTATCACCTGTTTCGAAAATTAGAAAGTTAAAGTGTTGAACAGAGACCAAGAGCAATTAGAAAAAAGTTACAACAATTGACTACAGGCTTGTTTACCTGTTTTTAAAACACGCTCATATCATAAATATGTACCTCTCAGTGACGCAAAGTTAGATGCTTTCGCACTTCAATTTCTACTGACTTTCAGGAAGTAAATGTGAGAAAAGCATCTTTGCAATGCTTCCAATCAGGTGACACAGTTGCGTGTATTTACGACGAAAACTGGTATATTGGAATTGTTGAAGATGTCAGCATCGAACATGATGGCGTGAAAGTTCATTTTTACGAACCACCAGGACCACGAACTTCATTCAAAATTTCAAGAAACGACAAGACATGGGTGCCTTTCAAGAAAATTTTAAGGAACTTTACATCCACTGACCTTACAACAACGACTGGTCGATATCACACTATCACTCCTCAGTTGTGTGATGAAATATCCAAACTTTTTGTGGAACACACTGTTTAAATGGTACGTAACCCAGCATGTTTTGCTTAACCACTCTGAGTTATTCATCCACTGCCTATTGTTTTATGATGTACACTGTGTATATACAGTAAACTCTCGGTTATCCGTACTTCTGCCTATGATTATTTGTAGGTATAACTTTGTGTTAATAATAATGAAGGTACTTACAATCAAATCTGAAACTCTTAATTTTTGGTATATAATAATATCATACAGACCTGTTATGGGGAGAAATTGTATATTTTTATCAGGTCCCCCACCAGATATATATAATCTGTGAAGTACGCACTTTTTTACTTTTCTGCATCTTTAATATCATCTATAAGAAAAGAGGGACACGTCTAAGGTTGAAACTTGGTGAATGAGCACTTCTATATCAGACCTCTTTATTCAGAAAAGTTCACCTTCCTGATCATTTGCCTTCTTGTAAAAATCGTCTGCTCAACTCGGAACTTTTAACGTCAGTGACCTACAATTTGCTGACGATTTTGATTTTTGTTCCACATCGATAGAACAACTAGGGGCTGAGATACTTCAGATTCGTTAACCCCTTACAACACCACCAAATGGCGCATCTTCGAACAGATGTGGCTGCCACTCGAAACCTAGAGTCACTAAAATTAAAATAATGATTGTTTTGAACTAACGACATGGTAGGGTAACTGCACATCAAAAATCAGATTTTTAAAAAATTGTCAAGCAACGATTTTTTCCTTTCCTGGACCACTTGACATGGATTGACCCGTAAGCGATTTTAACCATTTGATTAAAACGTAGAATAATCGGAGTAACTTATTTTGTCTTCGAAGTTGGTACAACACTGTTTCTCATCTTGTATATTGGCCTGAGTTGCTTAAAGTCCTTACATATTAAATTTAAAATTCAATTAACCGTGTTTAGTGCATTGTTTTGAACTTACCAGTGACAATGTGGTCCAGTCGGTAAGACGCTGGATTTCTAACTGAAGGGTCCGCGTCCCGCTTCGAGCCTCTTTTTTTACTTTTTTTTTCAGTGCCCCTCAAAACTTAATGTTACCTGTCTTTTCTCAGTTATTGGAAATTTCCATGCAGCTGGGTTTATGGTCTTTTCAGGAATGTTTCTGACAATTTTAGGGTTTAGGTTGCCTCTATGTGGGCAATGATGTGGGGCTCACATCGTTGTTCCATATTGGCCAAGGTGGGCAAAATGTTTGCCATTCTACTTGGGTGCATGTCGATATCGACGTGGGGTCCACATCGAAATTTCATATTGGTCCACATTGGCCAACATGCTTGTGCTACATAAGAAAGTAGTTGAAGGTCTGCTTGGTGTGAAAAATATCACTTTTACTTCATTATTTTCTTCTGACTTTGCGATGACCTTATCTATAAGCCATCTGTTGTTATAAACACAAACACCATACTCGTTTTCTCTTATATCAGTAAATACAGTCATTTTTTATGATCATCAAATGTGGATTCTATGTATTTTGTGTCAAATGATGATGATATTCTACTTATTAGAAGAATTGAGGAGATTTGGTTTCAACATCTTTATAAATGGTATCAGCTAGGTTTGGAAAGCATAAACAGCAATTGTATTGTGTTCCAAGCAGTCACTGACAATACAAAGGAATTTGAATTTGAAACTATTTTAAGGCATTTTGGCATCTTAGGGGCTCAGGCTGGATAATACAAAGGCATTTGGTGCAAAGAACACATGTAGACTCACTTCTGAAATAAACAAGTAAGAGATGAACAGTGGCTTTAGTGTTAAATGAATGGAAGCTTTGGATTTCATTTTATGAAACAAACGTGTTTCAGACAAATCCGATAGCACTCACCTTGGGAGAGATTTTCTTTGGTTCCTTTCAGAAATTGTCACAGACTTCATCGGTCCGTCGACAGGTGTTCGTTCGAACTTTTTAGTTTTCGTACGTAAAATTAAGTGTTTAATGACACGATATGTTTCAACTGACGTCATCAGCATTACTGTAAATGGACGCCCATGGTTCACAATAAACTGGTTATCAGGCTGTAACTTCTAATGCTTTGGTTTGTCGTAACTTGCAAGAATCTGCTTCTGCACGCATGTGTCTGTCAGAAATTGCTTCTCAAAATTCTAACCCTATAATG
>JAGDQP010000735.1:0-38512 GCA_022664845.1 Lepisma saccharinum
TATATATATATATATATATATATATAGCATGAACTATCGTACTTCTAAAAGTGTAATCACTGATTTGTATTATTTCCCACATGGCATAAGCACAAAAATATATAAGAAATATTCCCCAGCGAATATGAGATTATACCTAAAACATGAAAGGATGTTTCTGATCTAGACATGTGTGATGGAATATGTGAATGTCTGCCAAATGAAACTTCCAGGAATTTTCCATTGGAACATTGCAGGAATATTTTATGTATGTACGTTTCGTAGTCAGGAATATGTCTGTTGAAGATTCTTTTGAACAATTTTTCACATGATCTATGAATTTTCCATGAATAGATCTATAATTTCCCGCTATGTTCAAGGCATATTTCCTGGTGAATATTCCTTGTATATTTCTGTCTCGTGAATATTCCTTATACAGGTCGTAAGTAAAAGATGGTTACATACCTTGAGAGGCGAATCCTGATATCAAAACAAGAAAAAAAGTGCGTATCAACATAGAATAAATTCCGCTTCATTTTCGAGATACAGGATTTGCAACGTACAGCACAAAATCAATTTCTTGAAATGGTAAATACAATGAATATTTCGCCATAAATCTTAAACGATGCACTAAAATACGATTTAGATTTCAAGATGTGTAAAATGGGATTACAGTGGATATTACAATTAGAAAAACTGATGCCATCACCTAATCAGTGTTACCAATATTTTAAATTGTTCAGTTATATCAAGTAGAGCTACGTCAATTAGCTATATAGATGCTTCTAAGGGTTATCGTCCGTGGAGGCTAAATAGTGGTGAGGAAAGGTTTATTGTGTATCAGAGATGGATCCGAGTTGGGCCCTTGAAACACAGCTTGTTCGCAGTCTACTTTGACAACGAAGTACGTTTATGTGCTTAGAAGCATATAAGCTCATTGACGCAACTAATTATTCAAACATTCAACATTAGACAGACATGCTACGGTGGTCTACTAGTTAATATATCGGAAATCGGAACAGCACTGTACACTGCAAAAACTGGAGGTTTGAATTGTGGGGAAAATTACAATTTTATACCGCGAACATTTGAGACGTTGTGGCAAACCCAGGGATTGATTTAAATGGACTGTATTTTCCCTCACAGTTCTTGGGAGGGAACAGATTAATGAGAACAGAATCTAAGGTAACATGTGAATTTCCAGGTCCGTCATTGCCTCTATAAATAGACCGTATAATATACCCACATTTTTTAGAATCAGTGACGGGCACAGGGATTCATACTTTACCATCGTTTTTGTTTCTGATAATTTGTTCGCTCACAAGAACTGAGAGGGAAAGAACCACCCCTTCAAACCCAACCCTAGGTTCGCCACTGCCTCTCAAAAATTGTTGGTACAAATTTTAAAGGTACAGTTTTTGCAGTATAGGTTCCGAATAAGTTTGATTTGCAAGTTGAGTAGGTAAAAGTTCAGCGGCGGGCATAATGAGTGAGGTTTTTCTTAATCTCACTAGGTAAATGTGTTGAAGGCATATACAATAAACTCAATACACGCTTCCCTATTCTCCATGAAGAGTGTGCTCGCCGAGGTACGTTATCCCTCGTAAATAAAAGGGCTCAGGCCATAGCTACTCTTTCCATCTGAACAAATAAATTACTAATGCTAAATCTAAAAAGAGTTTAACTTACCACAACTGAGTAACACAATTTGACATTTTACATATCACAAGTTCACAAACCATTTTCTGAAACACTCACTTTTTTTTATTTATTTTTTTTGCTAGCCGATGCTAGCACCCGGCAGTGGGCTCTAGTGTTACCTCCTTTAGGGCAGGGAGGTAGATAGTAATAGGGAGGTTTAGGAATGTGGATGGGCTAAAGTTTTTTTTTATTACTTTAATACTTTATTTTCTTCTTTATTATATTATATTTGTGGTCATTATGAGCTTTTGCTCATAATCATACTTTGAGGGAGAATCTTCCATTATTGTAGAGTGAGAGATGAACATGAGGTGCGATACACGTCACAACACTGAAAAAAAAATGATTAATTAACAGATGCTGGTCTATCTTCTTATCCAGGGGCGACTCTGGATTAGATGTTAGACGAATGAAACCCTGTTAGTACACTGATGTCTACTGTGCATAATATGAAGGTGCAAGATAATGAGGGATGTCTTGAACACTAATAGTTGATGCAAGTCCATAGTCAGGATGGTTTCGTGTAATTTTATTTTGGTAAAGTGTAAAGATTAGTGAAAGTGGTGTATGTGAGTGGATGGATTGTGTGTTGAGTGTTTGATCAGAATGTATGATGTCGTGAAAAAGTAAGTGCTTTGTTTCGAGTCGTTGTGTTACGTATTTTGTTCTGAGGGTTTCAAGATGAAGTAATAGATGTGGGAAAGTGATCCGGTCGTATAATTCTTGGGTTGGACTTGGAAGTTTTATGCGGTACACTATACGTAGAACGTGGCGTTCGAGAATTTCGAGTTTTTTGTATATGTTATGGTGTGCGACAATCCAGGCGGTGAACCCATATGTTAAAACTGGACGTAGGAATGCTTTGTATGTGTTGATTATGGTGTGTGGTTTGAGTCCCCAAGTAGTGCCAGTTAGTCTTTTTAGGAGGTTTAAGCGGTTCTTGGCTTTAGGAATAACTCTCTAGAGATGAGGGCGCTATGTGACTATATGGTCTAGTATGAGCCCTAAATATGTTACGTGTTTGGAGTGTTGGATTGGGTTGTGGTTAACTGTTAAAGCGAGTTGGGATGGATTGCGTTTGACACGGGAGTGGCGTTTGGGGGGGATGAATACGATGACCAGTGTTTTATGAGAGTTGATAGTGAGACCCCATTGATTGCACCAAGATGAGAAAATGTGTATTGCTTCGTTCATGGTACGATTTACTGAGATCTAGGAAAGCTGTGTCATCAGCATATTGGAAAATGTGTATATTAGGAGTTAGAGGAGGGAGATTGGCGACAAACATTAGATATAATAAAGGGGATAGGGCAGAGCCTTGCGGGACACCACAATGAAGAAAGACTGGGTATGAAGTGCTGGGGTTTATGGAAATATATGCTATGCGATTTGTAAGAAAGTTAAAAATGAATCTAATATATGCAATTGGGAGACGGAATAGTTGAAGTTTTGAAAGAAGTGCCAGACTTTGTCGAAAGCTTTTTCTAGACCAAATAAAACTAAACATGAAGGATGTGAGGTGTTGAAGTGATTGTATTGGTTAGTCGTAAGAGTTGATCACTTATACTGAGTGATGGTCGAAATCCAGTTTGTTGTAAAGAAAGTAGGTTATATTTGTCTAGGTGTGGATGTAAGCGATTTACCAAAATTTTCTCAATAATTTTACTTGGAGTTGAATTGAGCTGGATAGGTCTAAAAGATGATACTGCGTTGGGTGGTTTTGAGGTTTGGGAAACATGAGGGTTTTGGAAGTTTTCCAGGAGATAGGGAAGTATCCTGTACGCAAGATAAAATTGAATATTGTGGCTAATAGTTGCAGGAAGGATATTGGAGCCTCTTTGATGTGTCTCTTTCTAATGCTTTCAATACCAGGAGCAGAGTTACGTTTATGACCTATTGTGTGGGTGATTTCTGCGGTGATCGGTGCAGTGAGTGTGTGCTCAGGAAGGATGTGATTAGGATTTGGTTGTAAGTGAGGTGATTCGATGTTAAGGCGGTCAGCTGGGTGACGTCTAAGTGGATTTACAGGTATGGTGGGGGTAAAGATTTCCTGGAGGTAAGTTGCAAAGGCATCTGCTTTTCCTTTGTCCGTGTGGAGCGCTTAGTTATTTTGTAACAGAGGATAGGATGTTTTACTGTACTTGCCGGTGAGGGCGTTGAATCGTTTCCAGAATTTTGTTGGATGAGTTTCGTCTGTTAAGTGATTACATGTTTTTACCCACTGTCTCAATTTGAAAGCTTTGACATAATTATGTACGGTTCGTTGCAATTGTCTGTGTAAGCGCAGTGATTCTGGATTGCCGGTATGTTTGTAGTCGCGGTACATTTGTCTGGATCGCCTGATTATGGTAAGTATTGGGAAGGTAGATCGGGTCGAAATGGGTGTATAGTGCTTGTCGGGATGAATTTATTATTTGCTTGTTGAAATGTTTCATTTATGGTATCAAGAGTATCGTATAATTCGTCTTCTGTGGTTATTTGAGCTTGTAGGTCTAATTTAGTTTCAATGAAGTCTCTGTACCTGTCCCAGTTTGCTTTATCGTATCGTGGTATTTGTCTTGGTGTGATGTCAGACATTTGAATTGGTCTCTGTTGGCATTGTAGAGTGAGTTTCACTGGTGCATGATCACTTCCTAGAATATCAAAAACTTCAATAGTGCTACGAGTTACTTAACTAGTGGAAGTGATAACGATGTCGAGTGTGGTGTTTGAGACTGGTCGGGTGTGCTTTGGTAGTTTGTGAATTGTTCCTGTCGTATGATATTCTATGAAGTTGAAGAAGTTCTCTTTTTCCCTATTAGAGCGACTGTGAATGTTTATGTCTGCCATGATGATGTATGTCCGAAAATTATTGGATATGTATGCTATGAAGTCATTTGGTATTGGATGGCCGTGACGTATATAAATGGTTGCTAAGGTAATGTAATTATGGTTGTAGTATAGGGTGATTATTAGGTGTTCAGGAAGATTCGGTATTTATGGTTGGTATTGTCGGTATGGTACATGAGGTGAGAATTCAATTGCAGCTCCCCCACTTGCCCTTAAGTTTGGAAGTTAACAGTCTTGACGTAGGAGAATGTACCTTGGTAATTTGCAGTTTATTTGAGGTGTGAGATTAGTTTCATTAAGTAAGAAGGCATTGACGTTTTCTTCTTAGAGTAGTTGTTCAAAGAGAGGTTTGTTTGTTGGTAGTGATCTGATGTTAAGAAATAAGAATACTAATGCCATAATTTGTCTCTTGTGTTTGATGTTGCTGTGCAATTTAAACATCTGTTTCAAGTGCATGTGCATTAAAGTGAGCAGAGTAAGTTGCGTTGAAGTTCACGTGGAATGTGGTTTTTGCTGCATGTTGGATCTGTTGTAAGATGAAATGCCTTTGAAACGGGTGGGTATTTTGAAGGGTGACAATAATGAATGCTAATAGTTGATCTATGTTAACTGGTTGGTATACAGAAGTCACGGTGATATTGTCTTTATTGGCTGTTTCCGGAGTTCGAATTGGTACAGTAAATTCGGCTTTTGTAGGTTCTGGAGCTGGACGTGCTTTACATTTATAGCTGAAAGTTGGATGCGCTTTGCTACAGGTGGTGCATTTTGGAGGGTTCTGCATATTTGTGCATGATCTCGTAGGGTGCAGTCCCGAACAATATCCGCATTTGTTTTCGTTGGTGCAGTTTGCGATATGGCGAACGGTGTATTGTTCGCAACGCTCGCAACGGATCGGTAGTGGGGGTTGAGAGTGAGATGGTTATACTCGGTATCTGCGTTTGTATATGTATGCACCATGATGAAGTAGATCTTCTATTGTTTCCTGATTAGTTGTTAGAACACGAACCATGTGTGTTGGTCCCCCACTTTTGTTTTTAATCCGTAAGCATTTGTTTATGGAGCGTCCTTCTTCTTTCAACTCGGTTTCTATTTCGTTATCTGGAACGTTGGCGTTGATGCCTCGAAACACTACAGCGAGTGTTGGTGTTTTGCGAGGTGGTGGAGGCTGTCGTGTTTGTTTCTGTTCTAGCCGACTCATGTAGCGGTTTTTCCGAATATCTCGAAACTATGCTTATTTCGAATTTTGGAAGCAAGATTGGCGTCTGTAGTATGAATTATCATTCCATTTCTTGCCGGGATCATTCTGACGCTGATGTTCCGTGACACGTATTTGGTGCGTTACTGAAGTAGTAGTTTCGGATTTTCGTATTTACTGTCATAATGAGTTAGGATAAAAGAAGATGGTTTCGTAAGTTCCGGGAATTCAGTTCGGTCGTTTATCTCCATGTGATGTTCGCCGTCCGATTCTGATCCACTGATAGTGTGAGTTTTCTTCAAAGGAGGCGACTGACTTCCGGAGTTGTTGGTGTGAGGAGATCGTGATCGTGAACGGGTTGCTGTTTCCAATTTCTGTTGTTTTCTGCTGACTAACGTGGAGTATGGTGTTGGTCCTGGAACTGTTTTTGGCAAGTGATGTCCTTGATGGTGTTGTTGTTGATGATCTGACATGTTATTGCCGGCGAAAGTGAGAAGTACTGTTACTAAGATAATGAGGGCCGTAGCCCCACACATATATAGATGTAACCAGGTGTAACGATCTATTATGTAGCTGAACAATGAATGGTAATGATGATGATCAGTCTTTGTGCAATGACTGCAATCTCTAGCTAAGTTCAGCCCCAAGGCACTGAGAAGTGTCGTCAATCCCAGTGTAGTCGTAAGTGTACTTTTCTCTCCTATGCGTGTGCTACACAGGGTCCTTGAGTGTACATGAACAGTTTACAGCTAGGCTAGGTTAAGTTATGAAACACTCACATGGTGATAGATTATCCGTAGTTACGAATTAAGTATGTATCCAATGAGGGCTACCAACCGTGTGTTTTTACTGGAAATGTCCGGCTTCTTAACCGTTTTAGTAATGCCTGTCCAGCATTTTTATTTTTCTTGAAAAAGTGCGTCATTTTAAAATCAAAATCAGCAAGACATTATTACACCTAAATTGGCATTGTTTGTGATATTTACGGTAAACTTTATGGTCACAAGCGGTAATTTGTCGTTATTTATTAACTACTGTCGATATATCGCACTCGACTATTCTTGTCTGCGTTTGAGAAATCGAGAAAAGTGCAAGAGATTGGTAAGAACTAGCACATCAGCATGTGAAATTTTGTGTTTTGTCTTTCACAAACTTTATGCAATAGATAAAAAGGTGCATAACAAATGTGATTCTGCCCTCCCCCCAAAACAATTTTAATTGGATCAAATTCATTGTGTTCGGCATATAAAGATATGCCCTTTTTCTAGAGTTTCGTCCTGCAATTGAGAATTTGCAGTCGGTAACCCTAACGGCAATAATTTTCAGAAAGCAATTTACATATATAGCATATTATATTTAGGTATTTTTGGAGGGGATTCATAACTATCGTAAGATTAAGAATTACTTGTATATACGCCGAACTGTTCGATTCAAGCGGCCGACCATCCTGACAATTATTTCCAGGGATTTTACTCAGTAACACCAGGTAAATGCAGGGATGGCACTTTCCCGAATCATTTCCCTCCCATGTAATTTATAATTTGTATATAGTTTGGACCTGTGCTGTATAGGCTAGAAAAACTGTTCCTAGCACAATAATAATGTATTATTAACTTAGTTTGATCAATTACCCCTATATATCTTCAAATATATGGTTTGTCCCTTCCCCTATATCTTAGTAACCGCAATTCATCCAAACATGGTCCATACACAGTTGGATTCCTCAAGGGGAGAAAACAATAAACAATTTATAACTTTGACTCTGAAACTGGAAGATCCTTTTAAATCATTAGTATTCTTCATTTGTTCCTCTACCATAAATCTCAGATCTCAGTAATTGCAAGTAAAAAAGAGATGAGTCATTGACCTTTTGATTCACCATTATGTGAAAGGGTGAGGAAAATTCTAACTTTCATTCTAAAACTCAGACAACCTTTTCAATTGCTTAATACTCTTCATTTATATGCCTGATTTCTTAGATTTCATCCACATTGGGATTGGCCTGATTCAAAAGTAAATTACTTTTTCCGAATTTGAACTATTGATAGAAGTTCAGGAAATAAATCCGAAGAGGTTTCTAAGAGTTCCAATAAAGCAGTCTGTTTTATAGAAATCAAGGTTAAATAGCCTTGACAGGACAAGAATGAAACACATAATCTACTCCTTAAGAAATTAGGAACGTTGTCCTGAGTGGTAACGGAGCTAGGGACCGTTGTTACACCTATCCGTTGTTATACAAGTCCATGGTATCGAACGCTCTAACTCTGCAAGCGGTATTTGCTTTTAGTTATCAGATCGTAATAACCGTTTATGGTAAAAACAGAGGTTGGAGTTGGAGAATAGTACCTTACGCTAAAAGAGTTTGAGTACGTTATACAATTTCAGTCCAGGAGTCGAAAACAGATTTACACCCTACTCCCAAAAGGATAAGCACGTTGATGTCATCAATTTTCAGCAGAAAATTATTTAAGTCCAGCTCCGTGTATCTCCAAAAACGCTAAACCAAAGATACAAGGCCCTGGAAGGAAGGATGAACCTTCGCAATTGAGAAAAACGGTCCAGATTTGGTTTCTTCTTTTAAGTGCAATAAGACATGTTGAAATGTTATTAACTGTAGAAAAAAGTAGCATTCGTTAAAATACGCATTTTTACAGTATTTCGATACCATCCATACATTAACCGGCCGGGTGGCCGAGCGGTCTGCGGCAGTAGGCCATCGGGTCGAAAGTCCCGGGAACGAGTAATGGCAGGGGCATTGGTGTAGATTTTAACAGCTAAAGGCGAATCGTGACGGACCGAAGTCCAAAGTTACTAGACTGGCCCATATAAAAACAAAGTTTACTATCCATACATTTGAGCACGTAATCGTTTTGTCACCTAAGTTCCCATACGTAAAAGCACATTTGCAATGAAAGTGAAGACACCAAATTCTCGCATTCTTAGTACAATAAACAAGAGAGGGGAAAGAAAGTCAACATCATTTGCAACGTATATGAATTTCATTATCCTTAACACCGAAAATTCAGCCATGTTTCTTCAGAAGGAGTACTATTAGAAAGAAATAGATAGATGTGTTCACGTATAGCTCAGTGGTAGAGTGCGTGCCTTCTAATCGTGAGGTCGTGGGTTCGAATCCCTTTCTGGGATATTTATTTCTATGTAATGATGTATTTCTCAAAGCATGAATAATTAGTTAAATAATAATAATATGATATATATGTATCCATGCAAGCATTTGAGAAATTAATTGATTATTATGTTTCAAATATAACATCAGAGAAGTTGTGTTTGTTGACAGAACGTCGGTATATTATATCAGAACGTTCAAAACAAATTAAGTAAATGTTATTTCCAAAGTCGGATCAAAGTGCCACACAGTAAATTCTCTACCCGAAGTTCATACAAATTCAATATCCCCAAACTTATGATCCCCACGAACGGTAAGTCACTAAGATATTAAGCTCTTCTTCAGTAAACAAGACTGAGGTTTTTTCCATGGTTCTGAAATGCTTTTCTTTCTTTGTCTCTCTCTCTCTCTCTCTCTCTCTCTCTCTCTCTTGCTGGCAAATTCTATACTTTTCTCATCTGATGAAGAGAAGTTATTATTGTCTTATTAGCTAGTAAAAATAGGTGACCAGGGCTCGAAGCCACGTTCGTATAATATTGGTTTAGAAAGCAAAGGTTTTAAACACAAGCTACTGATATAGTTAGACGCATGTTGCCAAGATTCGTCGTATTAAAACACCAGCAGATTGTGCCTTGGCCATTTAATACGTTTGTGATTTTAGATAAGGAAGATTGAACTTTCTTTATTTATGTATGTTGTTTTCATAACAGAGCAAGTCTGTAGATGCTTTTTCTAGGTTTAAATCCAGAATGTATATTTTATACCTGTAAAGTTAATATAACAATTAACTTTGTTTACTAAAACAGCTTTTCTTATTTATGAAAATTAATTTATGAAAACTATTATTACTTTTGTTATATTCCTTGTGCCATGTTAAGAGTCCTTGCGCGACTGTTAACGAAATAGTTTCCCACAAGGGGTGTGCCCTGCAATTAACCAATCGCATGCCAGTTACCTGCAGTTAGTTGTTTCTTTGCTGCTCACAGCTCAGAGCAATTCTGATCGTAGACATACGTTCAGCTCAGTAATTACCTTGTTGTAGATAGAGGGCTATACTGCAACTGCAGCTGGGAGAGGAATGTGTATCCCGGCCGCTACAGCCAACACAGACCGGCTAAGATTCAATTCCCAACAAAAGACCGGCTTCAGTGATGTTTGGCAGGTTTTCTTCGTTCACACCATACAAACGGTGGGATGATACCCTGGATAAACACAGGGGAACTATTTCCTTTATCCTATTTGTGACGTTATAATGGTTACATAGTTTCAACGTAAGGTTACGGAAATTCGCTTATACCTGGAGATGATGAAAACAATGAATATTAAAGTAATCGGAATTAAATTCACAAAATGGTACCTTCGTAAGACTCGCTTTACCTACGTTCTTCTTTGTACTATTAGGATTTCAGTGAGATCCATGGAGAAACATTTATTAATATCGGGTACAGTAACACTTTTCTATTGGTTCCGCACGTTTGTTGACTAGAAGGCGCTATATTCAATTAACAATCTGAAAATTAGACAAGTATAGCATATAAAGTTGTGTTTCCATTAAGCAATTCAATTATTCGTGTCATCATTGTTCTCCCGCTTGGATATATCTGATTAAATGTGAATTTCTACCGGGAACGTCAAGAGACAGTATTATGATGTACCTTTAGAAACGAAAATTTTCCTAATATTTATGCTTATCATGGCTATGTATTTATTATTTCAGAGAAGATGTTTCTAAAAATCTTAGTTGATGGTACAAAAATGCTGCAATGAAATTTTGGACATTAATTTTCTTGCTGAAGTTTTCAACTAACTAATGATTTGTTAACGCCAAATTAATAAAAGAGTTGTTACAAACATTTGTAAATAGACATGAAATGTTGTGACATGTGTGTGAACGGAAGATTTTAAAATCAATTAAATAAAATTTGAATGTGATCACTTTTAGAATAATGTTATTCAAAATAGGACTATTTTACAATTTCCAACTAGTGAAAATATTTTTCAGTACATGCGTACATGCTTTTGATCAAACGCTTATCTTCCTATTTATGTTTAAATTTTACCAATCACAGTCCAAATTATAATACTGAACTCCCTAAACTTACCACCTTCTCCTTTGTATTCGTTTAACTCCTTTCCAATGGCGAAGAAAACACCAGCTACAAATTTCTTGTCTATAAAAAAATATATACTATGACATATATAAAAACATATTAGTTTTTAACGTGTAAAAATTCATTATGCAATTAAATTTACACTATTCTATTTCTTAGCAATATATCGTATAAAGTAATGCGTGACGTATAAGCATGTATAATTGAAATTCAAAATAATTATTATGTTTACGATTTTATAGTTTGCAAAATATAACGTTAGCACGCTTTGCAGTACAAACATATATTTCGCAAAATGTATGAGCATATGAATGCTCATATCCAAATATCAATATTTAGCATGCTCTCTTGAAAACTTAAACCATCCGGTGGATGAAATACTACCGCAACATGTGTAAGAGAGAATCATCCCAAAATAACTAGACATGTTGATATTAGTACATACACACAGCATTTTGTAATGTGAACATGATCTATTTTTTATAGCTTAGGATACTGCTTGTGTTTCGCAATGTTTCGCAGAGTGGTGTTTTCTTGATAGCAAAAAAGTACGCCTCGAAACCTGGCTCATATAAATTACGTTTCTTTCAAGTAGGGCTTATTTCTGGATATTCCTAAAATCCTCTGGAGATAAATTTACGGAATTTGAATTATCGATAGATGATGTTCTTATTTAATCTTTAAGCACGGTTGCTCTGAAAATGGTGCTAGGAAATTCCTTTTCAAGAGAGAGAGATAATGATTTTCAGATATATATGTCTCAGAATTTGTCATTTAAAAACGATTTTCAAATATTATTTCATACTTAGTAACTATAGCGTTATATGTAATATTAAGCAGTTCACAACCTTTGCTAAAATGGTATGTATTGTGGACTGAATGCAACATGTAAAAATCACAGGTATTGTAAACACTTACTTGACATTCGTTGATCAGAAAATTGTACTTGAGAGGAAATGACAACAACAAGAGTAACCCAATGATGGATATTGAGCTCTATAATATATGATTTCATCTGCAGGGAAAGATATGAGTAAGTTATATTTATTATTCAGCTCATAGGTATATTATCTACTTTAAGTAATATATTATCATTATGCATATGTAGGTATGTTTATGTATATATTTTCTGTATGAACCGTATGCGCGATCAAACGTCCATGTCACTTTTTCCGTGTATTCGGAGAAACGGGAAGAAAGTTGAAACTTGTACAGACTCTAATAGCCGTATGATATAACATATACTTTTTGTTCCATCAATTCAACAGAATTTAAACTTCGGATCGCTTACTAGAAGAGCATGTAACATAGATCTTTCTTTCACGGTTTATGTAGTAAATTTCCCTCCATAAAATGCTGAATACCGAGACGGCTTCTTGGAATATGCTCAATTCAAGTGCAAGAACATATCAAGGATACATTTGAGAGTTCCGTGTCGTAAATAACTCCACTTACACAAATATTCCAGATAGACAAGTGTTCGCGCATACGCCTCATATATAAAAATCAACATTTATGTGGGAAATTATTAGATATTATACCGTTTACCTTAAAACGGGTGTTAGCATAATCAAAACAGTATTTCAGCTTAAAGAGTAGAATTATCTTTTGTGAAACCGAGTATTTGAATTCGAGCTGTGCGATATATACTGTTGACCTGTTTTAACCTGAGGGCGACAATCATAAAATCTCTTTTCTAATCATAGCTGGATTCGATTTAACTTTGAAATCATGATACGAGAGGATTATAGAAAATAAATAAGCAAATCGTGTTCTACGAATGAACTACATCATGTTCTAACCATAGGATAGATTCGATTTAACCTTAAAATATTATATGAGAGGTTTTTTCAAAAAAAAAAAATATTACATGATGTTCTACGGCTGAATTTAATTGAACTTGGAACATATTACTCCCTTATTTGTTGAACCATATTACCACTTTGATCGGCTTGAAAATTTAGCATTACCAGATTTAACAACATCCATACACTATGAGAACTGGACGAAGCTGAAATTTTCAATGGCCGTACTTCCTATGATGGCGGTCCTATGTTCTTATACTATCCCTGAAATCCTGGCATCTGATCAAACGTATAACGACACGTTGTTTCTGGTCTTTATTTGCAGGGCTGATTAGCGTCGGGTTAAAGTTCTCTATAGGTCACTTCGGGAATATTAAACTGCACCTCGAATGACAGAATGGAGGCAACATACGTTGTTCAGAATTGCAATCTCCACTTATTGACCCAAAAACACCCTGTGTAAGTTTGGCGCACTGTTTGAATGATTCACCTACCCTTTGGCTGGCCACCAACTGTCGGAGCAAACTTTCTTTGTAATTATTGACCTCTTTTTGTTATATCGTTTAGGTTTATCAAGAAACATTTTATGAATTTAAGAGAATTTTGAAGTCGAAAATGTGGCTTAGGGTCAAACGGATGTATCTAAAAAATCAACTTGTCTGGATAGCCCAAAATGTGGCATGAGTTCACATGTACTATGATGTTGTTTCTATGCCCCGCTAATAGCAAAACATCAGAATGAATGCATGCAGAGATACGCTCTTTGTCACAATGTAGAGAATGAAACGTAGATTAAAGTATTTAAAAAATCAAAAAATATAACGTTTTGTATATATGCTGTTTTGACTCACAGCCTCAAAATCGTCTTCATTATACAAACTCCACTCAAATTATTCTGTAGATTTCAGAGTTCTTGTTAACATGTTAAGTGATCACAGGCCTCATAGTAGATGAATCAATCAAGATCGATGGAAGTGTTACGTAATTGCAAGCGTGTTGAAATATATTCAATATGTTGCGCATTTTCATCTTTGAAATCACTGTTCCTTGTTGTTTTGTTTATCGTGTCTCTGATTATTGTTCTTGTTTTATGAATATTTCTATCAACTTAGAGAAACTTCAATTACACGTCTAATATACCCTGCCACTTTTGGAAATTAAAAGTAATATTTTGCACTCTCATATTTTATATATAAATTTATAACAAGTGTTAAACTCCTGGCGTGAATCTAAGTATGTTTAGAAGAATCTGTCTTGTATAAAACCATACGAGCAATGATATATATATTACCTAACTCACTCACTCACTCAATCACTCACTCTATGGCTTACGGAACTCGCAAGCTCATCGCCGTAGTAACACACGATTACCATCATGTTTTATCCTGGACAAGATCTAACTAATTTTCATCCCAAACACCTACTAGTCGAATATATATTTTAATATTGTCCTCCCAACGCCCTCTCGGTTTTCCAAACGGCCTCTTTTGCTCCTGCTTTCCAACAAAGGTGGAATATAATCTTCGCTTCTCTCCCATCTAAGCTATATGGCCTGCTCATCTTTGTCGTAAAGATTTCATTATTCTTATAACGTCGGGTTAATCAAACAGTACTTGAAGTTCCTCAGTATGCAGTTTCTTCCATTAACCTGTCATCTCAGATCGTTTCAGCCAGTCTCAATACCTTATTTCCAACCTTCGTAATTTATGTTCATCTGCTAGGGTCGAACTCCAAATTTCGCAACCGTAATGTGTTAAAGGCAAAATGTTCTGTATATTTTCAATTTCAACTTAATTAATAATAATCGTGAGGTTAGGATCTTCTGGACTGAATAGAAACATGAGTTGCATTATACTAAATTACTTCTTATTTGTTCCATTACCTTGTTTTTGCTTGTTAATGATCCCAAGTGTTTAAATTTGTTTACTTTTTATATGTTCTCATTCTTAATTGTTATGTATCTATTTCCGTTATTCCTATGTTTCAGCACGTTATCGTGTATTTTGTTTTATTTATGTTTACCTTTAGGCCTAACTCATCGCACGCGTCTACTAAGCCATCGGTGTTAATATGCACCGTGTTAATTAAATTGGAATCTGAAGCTTGTTGGAAACCTTTGTTATATAATGTTTTCACTAACGTGTAAATGAATGGCACTACTGAAGTTTGAAAGAACAATAATGAGCCGTATATACAATATTATCCCTTGGTTTTCCGGTATTTGACTTCGGGAAATAAACAACATGATAGTTATTTAGCCTGGGTGTGTATTGTACGAGATAATGACATAACAGCAGTCCCAAAACGATATGTTAGGAAATGATTTACAAGTTGCTTTGAAGGTAAAATGTGAAATTCCGCACATACTTTAAAGGAACAACAGGATTGGTTTCTATGATTGTAAACATGATGCATTAAATACAAAATGCCGCTATACAGATTTCTAAACCTTAACAAAAATTATGTAAGCTATGGTTTACGAACTGAAGTATAACAAATGGTATATATGTAGTATTGGCTTCCTTATAATATGTCATTCATCTTGCTTGAAATGCAAGAGAAATTTGAAAAATATTTATTAAGAATCAGTGTTCTACAAATTTAATGACAGTCGATTTAGTGACATTGTTATAATTTAGAAATGTTCAATTTTGTTTCCATTAGCGTAAGCAAAAATAAAATTAATTGATGCTGTATATATTAAATCTCTGTATTACACATACTGTATATTACACACTGAACGTGTTTCCGCACATTGATCATTTATGAATTGTTCACTTTTTTTATATAATTTTATCAATAACCAGGAGAGACAGACTACAGTATAAAAGAGATATAAATGGAACATTACGAATGTTTAGGAATGTTAAATATTATTCTGCAAACTTAATAGAATGTTAAATTATGTTACCTGCGTAGAAAAAAAGGTACACTTGATATTCTCAGCAGTTAACAATTATCCTTCATGTAAGTATTAGAACCCTTTCTTCACGCGTTCTTGCTTTTTAGTATCAATATTTTGTAATTATAGGTTTTGTTATAATGAGACGAGTATGATACAATACAATGTTTTATATTTAGCATTCGACGTTGATTCAATAGCTCATTCCTCCGCAATTTGCATTGTAAAATTTGTATTTTGATAATAAGCTATTAGTGACTCCTGAATCTTATCATATTTTATTTTTTTTTATTTCAATATGCAAAATTCATTTGCTCCTTATTAATATTCAACTTATGTTCAATGTACTAAATATTCTATTTCAATACGTCTTTCGTTATTTTTTTCAAAACAAGGAGTATCTATAATTGATAATTATAAGACAGTTTGCATATCATTCTGTACTTAAAATTTAAGGTTGTACATTATCTCTAACACCCTAAATCAATACAGACCTCCTGGAGGCAGATATGTGGTTGTGTTCATTTACTGTGCACGTGATAAAAGGTTCAATTTTTGATAAGGCTCAGTGAACCGTGAGGTTCCAAGCACACTCTACTATAACCTATAATCCCCGTCCTTACAAGTTACCAAGCTTCTACTAAGCCATTAATAACACTTCGTTCTTAGGATATATCAACCAAGGTTTGTGCACAGTGTCCTCAGTAGCAGATACGTTGATTAGAAGTTGATACAAACCGTTTAATGTCCGCTTTTTCAAAGGTTGTATACAAACAGAAAATACTGACTCAACGTGTGCTTATTGGGAATAGTAAATATTTAATTTGTCACTTTTCGTCCCATATTGCTGATGCTTTGCTACGTGGATTGTTATACTACTACCTTGCACAGTTCTCGTCAGAAACCACGAGGGAATTATGGATAATATTATTACATGAAACATGCAAAAATAACACATTGAAAGATAAATGTCAAAAAGATTTCTTGGTTTATACGTTGATTAATGCAGCCAGCTACTTCAATATTATTAGCGAATTCCCTACTTTAAATCAAGTTTAAGGTATAGAATTTTTCGCAGTAGTTAATTATCTATGTTCATATTGTGTTTGATTCTCTTTCTGATTACTAGAACTCCTATCCCATTGAGTTTAGTTGATAGAAGAATGCTATTATAGTTCTCTCATTCAATGTTCCCTTTTATACATGCAACAAAACAGTCACAAAACACTTTTATATATGTTTTGCTTGAAACATAATTATTACAACATCAGTTTTGAAGTAAAGTTCAATTTTCGAAATAAGGTGTGTGGTAGTTATTTATTTTTATAATCATCTAAGAAATCCTTGTTCTTTCTTCTCTAAGATAAGCAACTAACTATGGAAGCTACACTTTGTCCTTTGATTCGAAAGTCTTTCCCTTGAGTATGTTGATATACAATATGTTAGTCTTCCCAAATCAGATGTAAATAGTTTTATTTTCATTGGCAATCTGCTAAATCATAAACGTTTGTAAGATTGATTAGATTCTAGGGTAATTTCGTGATCATAGTTATAATTCTATTCGAGTTTACGTGTTTGTACGTTTTCTTAAAGCATGTGGGAAATTAATCTATTCTCAATTTTCCGAACTTGAAAAACGGAGAGCGTGAGAGAGAGAAAGAGAGACAGACAGACAGACAAATATAGAGAGCATATAAAGCTGCAGAAGAAGATAGCTATTGTCCGTTGAATAGTATTACATGTTAAAAGATATCGAAACCAATTATGTAAACATATGGACAATTATTATTTATTATAGTGAAAATGATACCAAAATTTCATGTAAAATTAAATGTATTGTCCCAGTTATTTTGTAAATTATTTGATACTTTCACAAAATGTGGAAACAGTATTACATGAAATTGTAAAATATGAATATATTTCAGATTATGCAAAAGTGAAATGTAGATTTTTAATATTACTTAATGCTTATCAATTCAGAAATTAAATAAAGTACTTAACTAGAACATTGTTGTTCAACCCTTTGTGATGCCACTGGACCTTTGATTATAAAGTTTCCGATGGTTCCCATTGACAGTTCAATTCGGATGGCAAATACAGTCAACACGCCTCCTTCTTTAAATTATAGCACGTCTTATCTGGAACCCTATTACAATGTTCCAATTCGCATGGACGAGTTTCTAGAAAATAATCGTATTAATTATAAGGTGTTACAAACTTCCATGGATGCAACACTACTACACTTTGCCAAATATGTTTTAAATATATTACGTCAGTATTTACGCGGAAGATATATTAAAAACAATTTTATATCAAAGTAAGGTGTATCTAACGATGATACAGCTTGGTACAAAACAGACTGTTGCTGTCTATTAAATTATACTGATCTGATGTGAAATAGAATGATAAACTTATCTGAGTATATTTCTGGTATTTTTATTTAGAATAATTGTATTATTCTAAATATTTCCAACAATTCTGGTACTTAGAATCAAAAGTTGTTATGTCCATCATTTTAGAAAACAAGATTGTGATGGAATTACATACATTAAAGTGTCTAATTAAAGTAAATGAAAGTAAATCAATAATTCTTTGAGTTTTGTTTAGCTTTCTGCGCAGGAACTACAGGAAAAAAATACCAATATACTACTATATTTTCCATCATAAGATTTCTTCTGGCTCTCCGAGCGCTTTTCTGGAGTGAAGATTGCAGCATTTACTTCTAAGACCCACAAGTACTTTCGTTTCCCATAAATCTCGTATTTAAGATCTCATTAGCTTCAGTGCAAACGTTTCATAAATAAGCGAAATTAAACTTGTGAAATGACCATGATTGATTGTGGACAGAGACTGATCTTACGCTTTTAATTGATAAGTTACGCCGAACAGGTGTATGTATTCGTATTAATTCTAATTGTCACACCTAAGCATATGTTAATCGTAACTTAATGCCTAACATTTTAATTATGGGGAGAAGGTTGCCTATGCAGTTATATTCAGTATTTAAGAGCACATAATTTTGAAGAGTTCTTCTAGAATATTGTACTTTCCATTCCTTTTGACTACTTTTCACGAGACGTTTCAGATATAGAAGAAAGATTTGACTACAAAATAAAGTACAGCATCAGGTATGTAGTTATGTGGACACTGATAATTTTTTTTATGATCGGGGATATTATTATGGATGAAATTATAATGTTTATACTTTTTTGTTAGCTACGGTTATTAACATTGAAATTGTGTCCGTTTTGAATACCTTCGAAATTTATTTTGGTCTGTTAGGTATAGAATACTGAATATGTAACTTGCAACATCAATATAGAACCTCTAAGATTCAATTATTATGTGATGATTGCGTGATAAAATGATCTAGTAAATGAGCATATGAAAACCAAGAATATAATGTACAATTACTTATTTGTGTAATTTCATTTATTAACAACCGTTTTAAAATCGTTATTTGCATTTCAGTTATATCAACATTTGCGCTGTTAATTTATATATAAATATCATAAGTTTATATGTTTGTCTCTCATGTTGGAAAGGTTGGGTTCGTTAACAAAACTAATGGTAGGAGATTTGATTTTTTTTAAGATTTGCTGTTCGATAGCAGCAGAAGGAGTGGCTTACAGGAATTCATGTATTCATGCAACGAACATGAATTAATTATCATTTAGGCTTTCAATTATTCAATTTTAACCAAACTGTCATATTTGAATAAAACAATAATTAAATATTAAGAAAATACTAATTGATAAATTGACAAGAAAGTATTGTTGTTTTTTATTAATTTAAAATTACAAAAGGAAATATATAGTAGTGTTTTCATATTGCTAATATTATATTTTTAATGTTACTACTAGTTGGAGAAGGGAGAGAGGGAGCGGTAGAAGATCACACAATTTGTAGAACCCAAAATTATTTTTTATAATATTCAACAGAAGAATATCTACTAAGTTATCTCTATGGAGGACATCCTTCCCTATTTTAAATATTCAGTACTATAATGTCTTATATTATACAATAACTATGGATTTAATTACTGAATGGTTTTTCACAAAACAACAATTCAGCCAATATTTCTGTTCATGTGATATAAGACGAAAGAACGTTACATTGAGATTGAAAATATTTTATAAAGCGCTAGGCAACTTTGACTCAGACGGTATAGATGATGATGTAATGAATTAATGGAATTAGCAGAACGTTATAGTATCGATCGAAAATACGGTACTTTTATTTGTATTTGGTTTTCACAAGGCTTGGTACTTCCTTCTGTAATTCGAAATGTGTGCTTCGACAAAAATATTATTTACGATTATATCCCATTTCTTGACATTTTACATGTTGATGCCATAATTTACATAAGCCGTTTGATGTGGTAAATAGAGAATAATGATATATGACCGTAAGTAATGGTGATACATAATAATCCGTACCATATATAACCAACTCCACTGCAGAAACAACATAGTCGTGAAGCGTTGTTAAGTGATTCTTTATAGACACACAGTAACAATGATATATTCGTAGGAGAAACTCTAATGCGACGTGTCAGTCGATCCATTTGAAAATAATTAAGAATAAATTAACTTGTAGCCCTTTTAATATTTTGCATGTGTTGAACTCAGTATTCTCTAATATTCCCAGGACAGTATAGTTCCAGCAGAATTTCGTATATCCACAGAAGAAACCGAAGCTCTGTCACCTAATCGATACACGTTATCACCCAGTTTAGTAAAACCCTTGATGGTATTTTTCATGGTCCATGTAAGGACCTGATAATTTACATTTTCATAGAAATTGGTTGAAATTTTCTCCTAAATACTGCATTATTACATACTGCATGTTGAAATTTAGAAGAATGCTCCATTGTTCTCTAAAAACGGATTTCCAGAACAAAATATTTGGATGCCCAAAAGTTGACATTTTTGTACTATTTCCCGTAAGGAATAATAATTTCGTTGATTTTGAGACCTGTTTTTCGCGAATGCAAGTTATCAGATGTATGATACGAGGAGTACTTTCTCGTTCGCAAAACAACCTCATTTAATAGAGACATTAACTTATACTAATATTCTTATTCCTAGATAAACGAATAAAAAGACATGTTTCCTAACACAATGCAAGTTTATAAATTAGCAACGTTAACATTATTCTGTTTGAGTTGTATTTAAAAATATAGAGAAAAAATATATTTCCTGATTTTTTTTAATACAATCATATATACAATCGAAATATGTATTGAATGCGATGAGATTCCGGCCCCGTATGGAATATATTTGGTAACTCCGTGGAAGATAAGTATCTTATTTTTCTAACGTGGTTCTTTTTAACATGTTGGTATATCATACAAAAGTGCTTTGTAATAACATCATCCACTTTTCTTTTTGGATAATAACACAATTGCTTTCTCCAAGTAACGTATGCAATTGTATAGATTATATGCAGAATAACCTAATTTTCAGTTTCGTGAATTCTTTCCGGCTGGGACGTTCTGTAAATATATTTAAGTGGCATTGGCGTAAACGTGAATGCGTATACTTTATACTCATTGAAGCTTCTTGAACCATGTGATAGGATTGGACAGCTTCCTAACTTCGGGGACAACTAATGGTGAGGGTCAAGAAGGTTTGGTCACTATTAGCTAAAACGTCTAGAAACAATTAACCCTACGTCACGACTAATTTAAGATGATTGCTTTTCTAGTACCGAGGAATGAACAATGTGATTTATGGTGTGCATTAAGTATTAGTATTTTGATGATGGTCATGGATGCCATTTTAATTATATATCCTGTGCAAGGTGGTTTAGCTTTGCTTTTCCAGGGTGAAAGTGGTGTAGTGTGGATGATATATACAGTTTAATATGGGCTCTGAACCAATTTTGCCCTAGCCGAATAAATAGTAAAGGTGGTTAGCATTATTTTAAATTTGAAGTTGCAAAATTGTAGTGAGGAGGAACTAAGGAAAATTTAGCCACGAAGTCTTTGAATTTTCTGTCTGAGTCCAGGTGTAGTCAGAAGACCGTTTTAATGTATCAGACTAATTATGTTGGCATTTGAATGTTTCTAATGCTTTCCGAAAAATGCTACGTTATTATTACTATAATCCGAATATAATGCAAGATAATAATAATGAATTGTAAGCAAACAACCAAACACAAAATGGTCTCGCCTTCGAGATGCCATATTAATAAGGAGAACACAACATTAACAATTACCGATGATACTTGACGTCCAAGTATTTGAATTTTGTTTTAAATGCACTATTGTCTTAAGGTTCTTCGTCTCAGGTTATAGTTTCCATTGCATTTAAGTTTCTTTACTTCTGAGAGTTGCATTTGTGATGTTATAGTGGACTTGAAATTGAGTAGCTCTAGTCAGGTAAGAATAGCTTCAGTAAGAATACTTGTAAAGATACAAAAAATATATTTTAATAATTAATTTTAAAGATTACTTCCAGAGTTTTCTAAGGATGAGAGTTGTAATTGTAACCGCCGTCATCATCACAATGATAATATCGTCAGGTATTTGCCAACTTAACATTATCAATATGAGTAAGAATTTACATACTAGTTTCCCTTTCCTTATGCAGATCCAAACTCAATCTCTCACACTCTTATATATATATATATATATAATGCACAGCCTTATTCAATCCACTACTGGATGAGACCTCTCCCGGAGGGACGAGGTGGTCTACTGCTCCCACGCTGACCAGACGTGTTTTGAATATATATATATATATATATATATATATATCCTTGGAAGAATGCTCCCCAAGGAAGTCTTGCAACTTGAGCTGGGTTTAGGCGTAGCTATCACATCAACTCATAGCTGTGAAATTATGAAATAAAACACGCAAATGCATCTCTTCGTCACCTTAATCTTGTACAGTCAACGTGCTAGAAAAGAGAAAAACAATGATTGCCTACCTTAACTATTTTCCAGCGTTTAACTACCTGAATAAGACTAACGCTCTTATGATTTATTACAATCGGATTATCAAAAGATTGATCAGAAAAAGAAACCAACAATTTTACGCGAACTCGTCGGAAAATCAAAATTTCGCAGCTCCATTTTCTCCAGTAAGTAGCGTAGGACTTGCTCAACAACAATATAATATTATTTTATGGATTTTAGCGTGTGTACCGTATGTGATAAAAAATACATTGTTTGCTTTGTCGTTTAATCCTTTTGTGATTAAATTTACGTTCAGTTAGTAAGATGTTTGTTTTTCCTCCACAATGAATATTTAATGAACTGATGAAATGTACAATAGAAAGTGAATAAAGAAATATGACCGAAAGACTATCCGATATTAATTTTTGTAAAACAATATGTATTGAGTAATGAATCATTAGTAAAGAAAGAATATTGAAGTAGAGTAATAAACAAATTATTGATGTTAGTGCGTACGTTAATAGTATTACTACGTGATTGTTACGAACTGTATACATGTATGATCATGAATTTCTCACTAAACAGGTAGCAATTTAAAACAATAATTTAAATTAAAGAAACGTTGTTTCTTAACAAATTAAATCGTTTACCAGTTCACAGTTTTCTTTAAAACTATTTCGAAACTTCTTTCGGAGATTCATATAGTATGTGTGCATTAATTGTATGCGTTTATGTTCACAGATACCTAAGAGGAAATGAAGATATCTTATTTCGTACTCTACATCTTTCTCTCCATCCTGAGTTCACAAGGACAGATTTCGGAATTTCTACACGGTAATATCTACAACTAAGAAATTGGCTTTATAATTTCGTATACGTGACGAAGATGAAAAACATGAGTAGCTTCAAATGAGCAAGAGAGAATAATTTTAACTACAATTTTTAAGAATCTACTTCTCTTTGACTGCCTCTGGCCCTTGCCATCCCTCCTCTCTCTCTCTCTTTCTTTCTTTTTCCTGAATATATACAAGGTGCAATTTAATTAATGTAACAAACATGGGGAGTTGTTTCCTGGAACCGATAGAAGAAAAATGTGTCCTATGAACATATAGGATCTTCAGCATATTGTCAGAGTTGGCGAGGGCCGAGAGCGTGAGAACACTAAGTTCGAAGCGGTAAATATTGAAAACCAATAACCTTAGAGATGGTGGACTATCAAAGTCTAGAAGTGGCAGTGTTGTTCAGTACGTAGTTACTCGGTTCGCACACACACGGGTGGCGCTGGTGTTCAGTAGTTGCTTGGTTTACACACACAGGTGACGCTCATTCCAAACGCGAACAAGCAGACATGCTATTCAGGTACGGTCGTACAGATGGCAATGAAAGTGAAGCAGCACGACTCTATCAGGAGCGTTTTCTTAACAGACGCCAACCATCATACAGAATGTTTGCAGCAATTTATCAACGCGTTTGTGATACAGGGGCCGTACTACCTGCCTATGTGGGTGCTGGTCGACCACGTCATGTGCGAACACCTGTTATAGACGAATGTGTGTTAGAAGCTGTGAACAATGAGCCACGTACGAGTACGAGGGAACTTACCTGTGAAATGTATGTTAGTCATATGACCGTGTTGCGACCGTTACATGAAAATGCCATGTACCCATACCACCTGCAAAGGGTACAAGGACTGACAGAATCGGATTTCCAACCGCGTGAAGCATTTTGCGAGTGGTTCATTCAACCGACCACTAGCATCATGCTGTTTCTGACATCACTACTTTTCACTGACAAGGTCACGTTTAGAAGGGATGGTATGGTCAACATGCACATGCATAACACAAACACGTGTGCAGATGCACATTCCCATGGTACGGTTGTCACTCATTATCAAGACCAATGTGGACTCAATGTATGTTGTACTATTGTCCATGATCAACTGATCGGACCATAAAATGCTACCACGAAGACTGAATGGAGCACAATATTTTACCTTCTTGTAGGATACATTGCCCGAATTATTGGAAAATGTTCTCCTAGAGATTCGCTGCAACATGTGGTACATGCGTGGTGGGGCTCCCGAACACTTCAGTGTGAATGTCCGTCGGTGGTTGAACAACTTCCCAATTCGTTGAATCGGGCGTGGCGGTCCAGTGCATCGGCCTGGTTGCTCTCCGGACCTGAATACACTGGATTTTTATCTCTGGGGGACGCATTAAAAATGTGGTGTATGCTACTCCTGTCAAAGATGTCAACGACATGGTACAGCGTATCCCTATCGCGTGTGCAACTATTCGCCATAATCCAGATATATTCGAAAGGGTTCGCCAATCCATGATCCGGCGTTGTCATACATACATTGCTGTCCATGGCACTTGTCATGTGCCCAACGAACGTACGTTTATATCTCTCTGCACTTCGCTATCTACCGCTTAGAATTTCCCAAGCTTTCGATCCTGGCTAATACTGACAATATATATATATATATATATATATATATATATATATATATATATATTACTTAAATCAACGTTGAATAAGATGCGCTACAAGGCTTTACACGGTGTTAACAAGCATCGGAAAATTACCTGAAGCTGTATCTATCCAAGGAAAAGAAATAATAGACCATAATTCCATATTCGTCATTACTGAAAATAAATTAATAGTACATAACAACACTCGTAAGATTAAATCTAATGTATCGTACGTTCAGCAACAAAAATAAGGCTGAAGAGATAATTCACTTCTAGCCAGTCGGTAACTAACTTCTTCTGTATCCTTACAGAAAATCAGAAATAATGTTTAAACACAAATTATCTTGTAGTATACTTTATTGAATTATGTCATGTTCATAATAATACAGTTGTGGAAGATACATACAATACAAAGAAATTATATTCGAACTTCAAACAAACACTAGTAAAAGAAGTGCAAAGTAAACATTTTTTAAAATTCTCTAATCAGATCATCTTCCCAAATATGCTGCTGGTGTGTATATGTTCCTCTCCAGAGCATTGGTATAGCCGTATAGTATATGTACTGGTCCCACTGTTAAATATGTAGTTCGTTTCCATGAAAAATAGGTCCCAAAGCACCACAAAAACATGGACCTCATTTTCCTATTATTATATGACACTGCCGAAGCATAATTTAAGAAGATAAAGGAGAATAATGAGTGGAGAATATGGAGTATTTTCCGACAAATTTGGACTGTTCTTTTCGAGGGAAATATGAGATAAAACAATTACGTAAAACTCTTACACGAAATGCGAGGGTGGTTGCAACATACCACTAAAAGTGTACATGCTCCATTCTTACTTTAATGTTCCTTCCCCACATTTCGGTAGTTAGCAACAAACATGGCCTTCACTTCTACTAAATAATCGCAAGTATGGAACAGACACTAGCAAATGTTGAGTGTGGTAAAGTTAGTTAATTTTTCTTGGAAAGATACATGAATTTTCCAAGCTAGGCGCATTTGGCATGTAAAGAAGCGTCAGATTTTACACTGATATGTAATGTTTAATATTACGATATTTCGGATACACAGATATCTCGAAAATTAGTTTGCATATATGTGTTCAAGAGATCGAAGTCTATAGAGAATGCAGATTATGTTTCAGTAACAGAAAATTTGCGAAAGAATTATAAGAAACGGTAATGTATTTATATAATTCATTTTATTCTTTAGGTTTAAGAGATAAACCTTGAATCAAATTTCTTAAGTTCTCGAGTGTGTGGTGAATGGGGAAAGGGAAAGTCAGTAACAGTATAAATGGACGGAAAGTTTACATGAACGAAAATCAGAGTTTATTAGACAGATTACTGTTATTATTATTATGAAATAATTAGTATAGTCCTTTGTTAAATAGCATGCAACGAATCTTTCAATATAAAGGTTCTTATTTCTGTGATCGTTTCTCCTCAACCTGCATTTGAGATTTAATGCACATATGAGTTAATGCATTATATTACTCTAAACACCTTTTACTGAATGCGGTATTATTTACTATTTAAAAGTCTTCATTTTTCATTCCATTAAATAACTCTGAATCAACACAAAATCAGCCCATAGGCTCTATTAATCTCCATCGCACTATGAACGGAAGGAGCTATAGGATTATTTTAACCTATTACCTAAAATTTATATTATTATTATTATTATGTTACTACAAATCACAATAAAAAAGATTAAGATTCTATAAATATTCCCATTGAAATATAAAATTAAACTGTGCGTTTGAAAGTATTATGTTATTTTTTTTACAAACCTCTCAACATTAAGGTGTTTATGTGGATGTGTGACAGCTTACCTGTAAAGATAGTATTACACTGTCGAGCGAGCTAATCAGTTTCTTAGCCCGAACGTCCTCGACGAGCAAGCTCGACAATTTAATCGCCCCTTAAGCTAACGAGCTTGCTCGTCGAAGAAGTTTGCGGGAGGAAGCTGATCAGTAATGTCGGCAGTGTAATAAAAAAATCTTCAAACTTGCTCAATGGTAGACTCGCGTAGAAAGCTGTACAACATTCGCAGAGACTAAATTTCCTTGACACTTGGTGGGGAAATCCCAACAGCAAGCCCGATAGTCTAATAACGTCTTAATTCAGGTATTGATATAATTATTACGTAATGTTGTTACATACGACATGCTATGTGTTTTGCCAACGTCATTTATTCATGGAGCACACTTCGTTAGAGGCCGTTATAATTTTCCTTACTTCAAACGCTCTGAAAAGGCATAAACAAACCGAATATCACATAACAACAATTCTAGACGCACCAGGGAGAGCATATTATTAAAATTTAAAACGCCGAAGGCCATAACAAAGCCACCGAAATCATAAAAATGTCCTTTTTGGCACAGTACATCCAGCTGCATAAGGTGTGCGCCGTACCGAGACATCCCAGAAGTAACTGAAACTGAATCTGGAATAGCTACCCGTTGTCTGTCATCCACGGTCGATTCACAGACAATTTTTGATGGTTTCATGTTAACAATGCAACTAGTGTGGTTAATAATACATTTCTTAATATTACTATTTCTATTTCTGACAATTTAGTGCTATTGACTCAGTCTCACGGACGTTTATGCTCTTAATTCTATTCTGCTAGTGTTTAATTTCTAAATATATCCCCGAAATCGCATTTAAATGTGCAATGTGGTATTGAATTTAGCTCAACATACTTTGGTTCCAAAATTGGACCATGATCTGCTAGGATTCATTTAATGTGTTTCCAACATACACCTTAAATCAACATGACTACAGTTTGTTTATATTTATTTAGTTTATGGAGTTATTCTTCATTATGTTTCAATAATGGGATTTATTTGGTTGGTTTTCAATAATAATTGGAGTTAGCAATAAAGAGGTCCGTCCAAAAGAAGCAAGTAAATGTCATGCTCCTAATTTTATTTGCAAACGTACCAGATAGAAAGTTCCGGCGACGTCCTACTAGAATGAGTAGTTTTGAGTCATTGTTTCGATTGATTTGACTTCACTTTTTAAAACTGTAATGCATTATTGTAAAATTAAACGCATAATGTTAAATGCACAACGATTGTATATGTGAAATACCATTGTTTCTCTTCTACATTTCAAAAGTAACTTAAGAGCATACGTACTGTAGGACTAGCTTAGCAATGCTTGCCTTTTAAACAATATAATTCCCACAACAGTAGGTTAAATTTGTGAGAAAATGTAACGTTTTGAAACTGAATTTTGTTAGAGTGAATTTCAAAAGTGAAAAGTTATTATTCGAAGATGGTACCCACTGAGTTAAAAAATAACAGGCAAACGCACTAATAGTTTCTAAGGCAAAACACACTACCTTTTAAAAAAAAAAACTACTGCCTGAATATTGTATTTAGTCCTGCTTTTAATACGATAAACTTTTCCCACTCCCCTGAAAAATGCAGAAGTGTAGATGTTTAACTTTGATACCAAATTTATCATATCCAGTACCAGTATCAGATTTTCGGGTCCAATTGATTGATACTGTATAAAACTTTTCAGTTCTCAGGAGGTTAAACCTGCCGGAAAAACTTAAAGGCGGTAATTCAAGAGCAAACATTATTTCCAAAGCCTCATGAAACTACTTCTTCCACTGCAATAATATTATTATTTAATGATATTAATTTTCCAGCTCCTCGATGCTACATAAGATTTTGTGAAACGAACGGTCCAGGGGCCAAATGTGTTAACAGGGATCTGACTCCTAAGTACTGCACGTGTAAGTCCAACCGGCCTGAAGGTATGGAGTGTTTTTGGAAGATATAAAATAATTCCTCAAGAGCCAAAGTTAATGAAAAGGGTACATTATAGCAGAAAAAGAAAAGTCAATGTAAAATAAAATATATAATTAAAAATAAACTTCAAACTACATGTGTATTCGAACATTTGATTTATTTTTGGGATTTTCAAGTAATAGTAGTGATGTTTCACACTAGATTTGTCACTGTGATCAGTTTCAAAGATCAATACACATTTATATTTCGTAACAAACAGAGTTTGAAGTAGGTATTTTCTTGTATGAACATGTGATCAATTATTGATATAGCATATTAGAATGTTCTGAAAGAAAGCGGAAATAACTCATTATAAAGCATGCAACAACATCCCTTGTTAAGCACATGAACTAGAGAGAAAGTCTGATACTGAACGCTTACTTCTCGTATATGTGTGCCTTATTTATATTGTAGCTTCTAGTATTAAGGACATTGCACATCACGAAAGACTAGAAATGTACACCATGGCATATCAATTTGCAATGGGATTTAGTACCTATCTACATAAACTAATGCACGAATATGTATTGTTCCTGTATTATCATATGTGGTACAGCCTTCCCAACTATTCTAAGTTTAACTTAATTTATACCAGCCCAAAGCATACCAATGCCATTAGTTCTTTGAATTGAAAGGGATACAATTTTCTAAAACATTCATAATTCAACAAAAATACTAGAAATTTCAATATCATGAGACTGTTGTCTTTAATTACATAAAACTACTTAGTGTACAGAAAATAATGAGAATGGGTTTTCGTAATACGTCCAAAAGGATCTTGTAACGATACACAGCTGAACAGTTTTTTTCAGATATTCACTCAAGATGTATCTAAGATTCAAAACACACAAATGTTTTGAATGTATTCTTTATTGTTTCATAAACTTTAAAACCAACCTATTAAAGGTTTGCTAATCTAATCTGTTCCCAGCCTTCAAATAAGAAGCCATTATTACTCAGTTCGGCACCTTTGCATCTGTTCTTTAACCTTTGGGAATGTATAAAGTAGAATGGCCAAAAACTAGTCAATTGGTAACATTAGACCCCTCCCTGAAAACAATGGTCATGTATTTTGCTGTAGAAAATGGTAGATGCGTTGTCTTTTGGTATAAAAATATTACACTTAATTGGTCTTGCCATATGTTACTTGAACACCTTGGGAAGTCATTTTTTTTATAGCAAGAACATCAAAAAGGAAGAATCCATCATACATGACCTGAAAAAGAAGCATGTGACAATATGTAGAATTCTTCAATAAAGAAATTTTATTCTATTGCCTACACTAAGCGATTATTATGCGCTTTGTAAATGTCATTAAAAATCAGAAAGAACATTACGCCAAATGAAGACCAGAAATCGCCTGTTTAAGGTTCCATTGGTTTTAATGCAGCATTTAGAGATTATCCAGAAACATTAATTTTATTTACCATTGAGGGTAGTAATTTTTGAATTTCGAAGTTGGATACCCTGTATCTCGTAAACGAAATCCTTTTTGGTGAAATATCATTTCAGCTTCTTTCCATTCTTTTGGTCTCAGGAATGTTTCTGAAAAGTATGTCTTACAAGTTATCGTACACCAATTCTATACCAAATTCAGTCGTAAAGTAATTAACCGTCAGAGTGTTGATTTCGTACTCAGGATGCCCAGCTTGACTGATATTTCTGCACAATCACAGCAGGCAAATACTGTGATACTACCTAAAAATAAGACCCTGATTAACGCTTTCCAGTAGCCTTTCCCAACCTTATCCTGGCCTGATCCTATAGGCCATAAATAAATTCAAATTTCATTGGTTACGTGCAGAATATGTTTCTATAACCAGGGAAAGATAGGAAACAAAACTATGCTTTGCAATATCAAGCAAAAGGAATTACCTCTACTTATGTATTACCTCTTGGTGCTATTATTTCGTTTTTTTTAAATAAGTAAAGGAGCATTTCAGGTTAATTAAACAAACCTTTCTGTATCACAATCCAAGTTAATCTCAATTTCGCATTTTATTACGTTTAACATCATCGCTGTACTATAAACATTTCTTTACTTACAAATTTAGTTTAAAATGAAATGATATTACTCTGTATAGTAACAGTTAGAAGAGTGAAATGGCAATCTCAAGGTTGTGATTCAATGAATAGACAATTTTTAGCCATCTAAAAAGTTTCTACAAAGAGGATAATTTTCTGGTGCTGGAGGGATTTCGCCATCAACTTGGAAAACCATGAACATTCCGGTTTCTGCATGGTAAGTAAAATGAACGTGGAAAACCCAGAATCCTGTAAATAATAAAAAGAGAAAGGATATACGTTTCTCGATTTGAAGCATGACTTTTAACATTATTGTATTACAGTGTACTTGACAAATTGAACATAGTTTATGATTTTTGTTTAAAACACAAACGCGAAATACCTACTTACTACTAGTATAATAATGAAAAATAAATGTTTCCAAACACCACTTAGGTCATTTTTAACGTTTTTGTTGTACTGATTTTGTTAAGGTCAAGGTACATATGCCTGTTTTAAGTCCTTAAAAATATTAATTCCAACACCCGAAAAGTCACGTCGGCATTCTTTGATTACATTGAAAGTGTAACCTTTCGTTGTTACTAAATCTCTGATTGTTGTTTATTGTTAAACTCCTAGTCAGCTGTTTTGAAAAGGAAGCTTACAAACGTCCCTAGCCTCATAAATGCTTCGATTGTTCCCAGTGTAAAGTCATGAGAACAGAGTAAACGCAAAGAGGCTGTTAAAATTTCTAGATCTCAGTGATGGCGATCGAGCATTCTATGAAGAAGAACAAAGAAGTGATAGCGCAGAAATTGATAAGAAACTCTTATACAAAGATTTGAAAAAAAAACTTTTCGAATAATTAATACTGTTGTGAAAAGCTTCAGGTCATAAAAACATACCTCTCATTAATTATTCCTTGGAGTGTGAACATTGTTGTTAACAATAACATTTTGTCATTTGTATTTTTTAAAAGAGATCAGTAATGAAGTCGTAAGATATTTAAAAATTTCTATAATGGATTTTGCATGCTGTTATTTTAAAGTATTTTTGCAATGTAATGTAATAATCAATAAATAATAAACGTTAGTAAATAATAAAATAAAAAATAATAATGCATTATAAGAATTTTCGATATGAAAATTGTTTAAAAATTTGTGTACATTATTGTGCAGCCTATTAACTTTATAAAATATTACGACTTAAGTGGTTTCTGAAAGAAAATAAACTTTTTTAATCTGTTTAGGCCTAAACCCCAAATCAGATTTTTTACATTTGTGTATGTTTTTGTTTAACCATACACAGCATATACGGCTGAAATAAATTCCATTAAAGAAGGAACTATATCAGTTTTTCCTTTCTTCCTAAAATTGCAAAAAATGACTTCAGTGGTGTTTGGAAACAAGTTTCTCAATTATAGAAGAGTTTCATGGCGAGTCTTTAACTCCTATTCCCAACTAGGCACAACACATGACTCACTCATACGAAGTGGGCTTCAGAAAATGACGCAATTAGAACAAAACCAATATAATAATGAAGTAAAGAAAACAATGAAAAGAAGCAATAAATTGTAAATAATTAGAACAAGAAAAAGAAGATGAAATGGAGAAAAAAGGGAAATATGGACGCACGTACAGATAGAAAGAAAGAGGAATAACTGACAGGAAAAAGAAAAACTAAATAAATATGTAAAGCAAAAATAAACAAAAGAGAATGGATAGAAAAAAGAAAATTGCGAAAACGAAGCAAAGAAAGGTAAAAAAGAAAGAGAACAAAACGAAAGGCACCAATGAAAGGAGGAAAACAAGCTAGAAAGAAACAAAAAACAAAGATTGTTTGATGGATTGAAAGAAAGGAAGCAATGTGGTACGAATTGCCAAACAAAAATATGAAACGAAGGAAAGTGGCAGAATAAACAAAAGTAGGAGAGACGAAAGTAGGGGAGACGTCAGGAAGGAAGATAATCGAGGACAGGAAATAAAGAAAATGGAAGGGAGAAAGAAAGCTAAGAAGACGGAATAACAGACTTTGGAAACGAATGACTTAAACAAATATATACGATAAACAACAAATTAAGTCATGTAGGAGCATAAGTTATAAGGTAGCAGCATGATGAAAGATAACAGAAAAAAGGCAAAGAAAAAAATACAGGTTTAATTTTAAGAAACAAATAATTCTAAGATTTTATATAAAGTTACAAAATATAACAAAACCCAATAGCACTTTCAGCACATTACATAAAAGGAATAACGGCGTTGTAGTATTAGAGGGCTCGCAAAACAAAGTAAATACATATTTTCCCCCATAGGAAACACTCCGAACAATGGCTTATCTAATATTCTTCATTGTTAACATACTCGCAATAAAATTAGTTGTATATCACAAGAAAACATTTTACATATCACCAGAAAACGTCTTACATACGTATGCAGAATTCATAATAATGATATGCGTTCTATAAAGCAAGAATCATCTAACTGAAAGGGAAGTTGGTAAAGCTACCATAGACTATACCAATGCGTTTATATGATGTGTCTTATTGGTCGCGAATAATATAGATATCATGTGAAATCGGTAATTCAACCAACATTATAATATAATAGTGTCACTAGTATGATTCGGATCCTTTTTGCATCTCTAAAATACCATGCTTATGAACGTTCACACAGAATTCAATCTAAAGTTTTATCCTGCAAGGATTAATAATTTCTGTACAGGATGTGGTTATTAATATAATCATCCTTAACCTGACACAAGGAGTCAATGTTATTTATACAAATTTCTTCTTTGAAGATTTTTAAAATAGGATAGACTTTGAAACTTCAACAGATCTAGTTTTTCTGGGCTGGTAATATTCGGCTCAAAGTCTTATTCCGGTGTACCTCTTCCAAAGCAACGAGAAATGTCATTCGGAGAAACTATTTTCTCATAACGAAAACGTTTTGTACCTTTTGCAGAAAACAAGTAACAAGTATACAAATGTAAGTATTTTATAATGAATGTGTCCAGAAATTTTGTTCTGGGTAGAGATAAGTTAATTTGTCAAATTTAAGCCGCAGACTAGTAATGGTTTATTTCAGAGAAACCTTTCCGACTGTGGGATATTAGTAGGCATTCCGGAGGTATTTGTAAATATCCGGGAGAAAGAACCATTGCGTGTAAATACCTGGACTTGTGGTATTGAAGCGGATAACAGCGTATCCCTGACTCGCTACAGGAACTACATCCTTGTATACACCATTCACAATATGATCTATGCTGTTGTTATTAATTTTTTGCTCGAGTTCTTCTTCATTATTGTATTTACCAAACGCAACCAGTTCGAAGCTCTGGCCATGCAAATGGAAAGGATGAATTCCCCCGCCTTAAACAAAAGAAAGAAATATCAGCATGCCTTTAAACAACGAGTAAGTGTTTTCGATTTTGTATTATTGTAACGTTTATAAGAAGAAACAAAATGAAAAGACATGTGGGTACAGATATTAAGCAATACCTCATGTTAATGTATAAATTTTATTAAAATATATTCATACTAAAAATCACATTTCTCAAAATAATGCAATTCTCTCAAAATTAACTTAAAAAAAACAATCGAAAGCCTTTTTTCGCACAGATAAACAATATATCAAATGCTTCATCTTGCGGCTTTAATGTTTAAATATGTAGTGTGTATTTTTACAATATCATAGATACAACCTGAGAACCCTGATTGCAAGTTTTCTCAACGATACCATAGCAACACTTCTTTAGTACTTCCTATATTCTGCAATTACAAATATATACGTTCGAGCGGAAGTTGCAGAATCTGGTGGTTTAATGTATGTCTGTTCCTTGCAGTAGGAAGGAGAAGACAAGACTTGGTTGAGAACAATGATAACTCATCATATAGACATCTTTGGTACTGAGGAAGTTTAAAGCCACTGGCTCCAATAATTTTCGTCGCTTGCGTAAAACTTTCTACTGATCTTCACTTGCTAGTTTAGAATCTATTCTTAGCCTTCTTCGCGGTATGCTGCTTGAAAGTATTTTTGACAAATTTAGGGCTCTGACATATTGAGGAAGGGAGGCGAAAGAGAAATACAGAGACCTGAAACATTTACATGATAATAAGGCGAAGATTTGGTTACCTAATTACCGAGCATTGTGAGTCGCATATGTTTTATTATATTTTATTTTATTTATTTATGGCATTTAGGCATCTAAGGTCAGGATAGGGGAGGGGAACGTATTTGGTTATATGTCTCCCAGGGCCTCTCTTGAAGGTACCATCCCGACATTTGCCTGGTGTGACTAAGCAAATATCCTGAAGAAACCTCGGTCCCGACTGTCATCCGCTGGGACGGAACCCAGGACATCTCGAATGCTACACCAACGCTCTACCGCTTAGCTACAGCGGCTTGGTGTCATTCGTTTTACCAGTGTAAATTTATAACTACCTAAAGAGCTACATTTTGGATTTCTAAGAGAAATAAACTTACAGTTAGTCGAGATAAATTGTATCGTATGTGCGAACAAGTGTCTATGTTACATTTTGCTTGCAAGTTAAAACTTGTCCGGAGAGCAGTGTGGCGCTGAATGATATCACAAACACTTTTGTTCCATTAAGACATCACACTGTTTAAAACAGGGACTTCTTCCTAGAAGTGATGTGAGTAACTCCTATTTCAAAATTTGTTAAAAATAGCAATGAAAATAGTAGTTTAGGGAAAACCTTTCTAAATGCGAGCTACTAGTTCCCAACTTAAAAAACAGTGTAAAAGCACAATTTTAGACTAAGTTGATTTTCAGTAGCATGTTATCTGAATAGTAGACTGCTGTTACGACTTTCTAGAGTAGTTTATATTTAATTGTCAGAAAACCATTTTACACCATTATCGGAGCTGTTAGAGATTCAGGTACATACTCTTTTCGCGAATGAAAATATGAGTGTGATTAAAAGTTAATAGTTACTTGAAATTTCTTCGGCTGTAATTGTTAACTATTTGACAACACAAAAGAGTAGATTAATAAAAATACGTATTACGTAACAATTGCTTCGGATTAAATTTATTTATGTGCTTTTGAAATCTTTGCTTTGGTCGGGATTAGTTAGGTAGAAGACAAGGAAGGTATCAGCCAGAGCCATGATTACGGTAACATCAGTGTTCGATTTATACAACTTCCAGAAAATTGGTGAGATGTGTATTTTACGGTATTTTGGGATCGTCCATATCCATATCTGTAAACAAAGCCAGGCAATATTTTTGCAAACAGGGGGAAATCCCAACCATCCTCTGCTACAAATCGAACACTGCGTAACATCGCGGCATATCCCTGGTGAATCTCAGGGAGACCCTGTGAAACTCCGTGGGCTTCGAATTAGAATATTTTATTTATAGTCTTCAGGCATCTAAGAGTCGGGCCGGAATAGGGAAGATGGAAGTTGCGGGAAGGAGAAAAGATGCTTCAAGGCGTCATCCAGGATATAAGTCGAAAGTACCATTCGCCACTGTCCTGGTGTGACATGAATACCCCTGTAAATTCAGTTTGGACGGTCGTAAGCTGGGATTGAACCTACGACCTCCCGAGTCCTAAGCCAACTCTCTACCACTAAGCTGTGGGCTTCAAACTCGCGTATCTACGCATGACCGATCCAAAGGCCGTGACGTTACCGCCGCACACAAAATATTATTAGATGGTATAATGAAACGAAACATTGGGAAAGTACTGAAATTGTTTTGTTTTTTTTCTGCTGATAGTGGACAGACAAAGATAATGACAATTCATTCGGAATAGAATGTACCAACTCAGAATTCGACACCACAACCAACTGTCACCGTTCCCGTGAATTAAAGTAAATCGCGTGGTCAACAAGAAAAACAACCGAACCTGAATTAACCTAAGCTTACCAATGGTTAGTGTACTTTATATAATTTGAAAATGCGTATATCTATTTAAAAGAAAGTTTTTTTCTGAAAAAATCATCACCCAGCCGATAACCGAACCCGAGTCACCGGATTAGGTGCCTGATGTAGTAGCCCCAGCGCTAAGCAGACACTTGTTGGGATGGGCTTGTCAGTGTTCTTTATGTAGCAGCGTTCATGACTCGGCCATGTGTAAAAACATGTGGCCTTACATGGCCAATGTTTCCTTGCCAGAATATCTTCTAGAAATAGAAAATGATCTAACAGTTTACTCCTGCTTGTTTCGTCGGTCTGTTCTTGTTTATAACATTTGCGAAGTTTGGAGAAACTAGCATTAAAAGCAAGAACTACTTTTCATCAGTCGTAACAGTTATAGCAATTTAGGAAAAGTAGCAGTAAAATAATAGTTGCTACGCTGTTTTTCCCCCATTCCTACTGTTTAAGCAAGCACTCAGTTAAGGGAAGAGAATGTAAGATGAACTTTTGTTCCACTGTATTTCTAGTTCATTTCGCTCCAGATATTTCAGAATACAAAAGTTAATTTTTGCAATGTGCTTAAACCAAGTGCATATACGTATGAAGGACACACCAGAGACATTTGTTTCGTATATAATTTTATTTTCACCAAAATGTAACGTAGACATTTGTTCAGGCGAACGCCTCAGTTATTATGATATATATCATTGTTGTCGTTATTGGTAATCGTTTTTTAAAATATTTTTCACGATGAAGGTTAACTAATTCTATTACTAGCGCCATCACGTTAATACGTTAGTTCAATTTAATACTTATAGACAGTAGAGGATAATTTCAAAGACTAATTTTCTGCTCAAAAGTGAAAAATGAAAGAACTTACTCAGCCTAGTAGTTTCCATGAATAAATGTTTACATTCTGTGTACAAAAATGAAGCCAAGAGAACAACTAATTTTAATAAGTTTGTAGCCACAAAGATATGTCCAATTTATGTAACACATTGTTAAAAGGAAATAAACAGCAAGATATATGCGTATTTTATAGTGTGACACAATTTAGAAATAAATTGGCAAAGATTCTGAGCTAATTTTATTTTGTTATTCCTTTAGTGTACATATATGTTTTAGCTCCCATTACCTTTTCCCTTTATGAATTATGATTTGAATTTCATATGGTTATATACTAAACATTTGATGTATTCGTATTTAGAAATTGGCTTTATCAATTGTTTTATTATTTGCGTATATCAATAGAATTATATAATTGGATACCAAGCTGTTTTGTTCTCATAAATAAATAAATTGGTAATGTACGTCTTTATGTTTTGATCACTGCAACTGTTAATGTTTGTTTCGATAAATTAAGTTTCGGACAAAAGGGCACGACGCGTGTCACGTAAGTTTAGGACTTCAGCAAGTGAAAGTAACAATTTGCTCTTATCAAGTAATACACTTTTAAACAATAAGTATCGTAATGCACACGTTCTAATGATATACAGTTTGCCTTCATATTAGTGGTTATGTCTTATCCAAGGCATAGTGCTAATGGAACAAGGGAATTGATAAAATTATGAATTCTGAAGTACTTACGTAAAATCAAAGCCACTTCAACAAGTGAATTCTGTTCTACCTCTAACACATGAGTACATTGACACAGAGATTGCCCATGGCATCGTTCTGGTTTTCGTTCTGAATTACATAACTCCTCCCTTGGATTATCCCCGTACTGCGAGAGTAGAGTAGATGGAGGAAATACAAATTGTATATCACTTATGTAGGTAGCAGTAGG
>JAGDQP010000735.1:38912-58855 GCA_022664845.1 Lepisma saccharinum
GAGGAAATACAAATTGTATATCACTTATGTAGGTAGCAGTAGGGGTACTTCCAGTTTCTATTTTGGAAAGAAAATATAAACAAATTGGAGGTTAAAATATTGTTCTTGTCAAATATATTATAGTGATCTTTCTAGTTATCGGTAAAGCAAACGTATATTAACTAATATTAATACTAAATTTAGCAATGAAAATGTCCATAATACTTTAAATCATTAGTTACCGCTCATTAACGAGGATTCATTTTAAACACCGACAATGTCCATAACATTACGATTCATATATATATAAAAGTAGTCATAGCATATGTGTTAAAAGATTATGACCTCTCGATGGAATATTAATGAATAAACTGACCTTCAAGAAAACCACACAATTCCATTTTGTTTCAATTGAAAACTATATGGACCTCCTACGAGTCCAGATCCAGACAAGTCGTAAGTACAAAGCTACTAGCTATTAATTTGTTTTGAAAATGTTATTATTTGATGTGGGTGTTCGGAGTTAACCTTAACTTCATTATGGACATCTACCTTTAGTCACGAGTGAATGGGCACAATATTTAATAATCATCTAAGTACTAAAATAAACTGGCATTTTGATGCATATTTCTCACTTCTGTTGCTTCGTTGTGTATGTACCATTGTTATGTTTACGATCCAGATATCACAATGAAGCCATTCTATGAACCAATAATAGATAAAAGACATTATGAATTTATACAATGTGGCACTGAAATAATGCAAAAACAAATCACGAGGTGATTATTCACACGAAACAAAATGTTCGAAGAAAATTCTAAATGTGCATACTTTCGGAGCCACAGCACCTCATATTTAGCATGACTTCGTCTCAGAGGAAGTGGTATCTCAACAGGTAATAACGTAAGGCCTTTCGACTTAATAAATCACAATCAAAATTTATCCAAATGTCTACGTGGAAACAAAAATATGTTACAAACATTCATTCGATTCTAATATTTATTATACGGGATGGATATAAATATTTTGTTACGTATATTTTGTCGTATATTCAAAAGGTAAACACGAACCTATTTTTTAATGTCGCATATACCACGTCGCCTCTGAACGGCTGATGTAATTATATAATTGTGGGACTTAGAAGCAAAAGCTGCAATGTCCATTTTTCAGAAATCGAGATTTTGATGGCATTGTATAGTATAACAATTTAGAATGAATGAATTAGCTAATCTCATCGATTCAAGAAGTGCTAATGAAGGTAAAGCCATATTTCTTTGTGTAATTTGTAGTTTTTTTGCGTAGGAACCATAGGAAAAAAGTACCCATATATATTTGCTACCATATTGCTTTCAAATTTTCTGGAGTGGATATTGCAGGTTTTGCTTCTAAGCGCTACAATTTCTAGAGTTATTAAATTCATTTTTTTTTCTCTCTGAATTTCAGTTACATATTTCAGCTTTGAGATTTACTATTGTTCATTCAAGCGAGAGAAACATGAATGTCTGAATCAACCGTTTTATCGTTGTCTAAAATTTAATATTAATTCTAACTTTAAAACTTTATCCATAATTTATTTAAAACATCACATTGATTCTTTTAAATCATCACGATCAATTCACATATTTTAATACCATGATTTTTTATGATTAAATATTAATATAAACGTATTATCATAGGAAGAAGAAAGATGAAAACATTGCGTTTTGAACTCGATTATGGAGGAACCTAACATAATAATATTTGAGTTCCTGACACCTAATATAACCTGTTTTCAATTCATTATCTGTAGCTTTCCTTCAAAAAGTATGGATAATTGACACCCAGACAAATATCTACGATCGTTCAAAATTTACGTTACACATAAATGCTTACCTAGAAATGGCGCAATGAAATTGTTGTCCTTTAAAAAGCTTGTCGTATGGAAGGAATAATATCCAATAGGTGCCATGTAGGTGCTGTCACGCTGCAGTGGTGCGAGATGAGGAAATTTTTGCTATGAAGATCCTGCATACAGATAATAGTGGAATTACGGGTTCCAGTGCATGACTCATCAGTTGGATTCAATATCTTAAAGAGAGAAGATGGAAAGAAAGTTATTGCTTTCGTATTTTTATATCTTTTAAGTTAGAAGACACTATAAACGCATCTATCGTTGTTGTATACTATCTATATCCAATGAAACTCCTTTGTATTTTCCGGTTGACGAAAGGTTTTCCTTGCGCACATAACTGTGTTGGTAACTTGACGGACATAGATGGTTACACTGAAATGTCAGTCGTATGAACCTGATATATTTCCCTTCTGTGATTCAAGATGCGTGTTGAATTTTCAAATGTACAGGTCGTTTGATGAATTTTCGATTCAAAATGAAGTTTCTAACGTGTTTCAGGAGCATAATTTTTATACGTACTGAAAAAAATGTTTGCTCATGGTGATGTTAATAATCGCCATTTTTCTTTGTGATCAGAAGCGTTGAATCACAATGAAACAAAAGTGATAAACGTTGCTTGGAGGTATGTCATCCCAGAGGTACACTTAATAACCTGTGCCTGGTGACGTAGTTTGTCCTTGTAGCGGTATATCTCGTTATAAAGAGAGTTTTCCTTTCCAAGAGGAGCAAAACCTGCTAAAGTCCTCGTGTTCTCTATGCCAACTAGTTAAATACTGAAAGTCATTTAATACGCGAGTCGTCTAAATTGGCGTAATAAAATATATATTCGAGATAATGGTCTACTACCGAAATAAAGCTTAATAGACTGAAGAAATGAACAAGCGGGCAAGCTAAAAGAGAATCCATATAATCAGAATTATTTACCATTGCGCATGTGATAGTGTCAACTGTTCTCTCTATGTATATTTACCATGGGTTCGCTTTCTTGCATGCATGTTTCACACTACCAAAATTATCCATGGATAATACGCGTTCTCGTAATTGACAAGTTCTTGCAGAATAAATGTTCAATTCCATTTCTTTCATTTTCAACATTTGATTTTGCGACGTTTGTATGTGGCCTGTCCTTCATTAGTTTTATTGAACCTAGAAATTTGAAGTGTTTCCCAACTCCAAAGTATTGAGATATTTGTCTTCTCTTGTTTCTAACTTATTTAGTAAACGTTCATAAGAATCACAATAAAAATCGGTTTCACGCTAAACAGAATTAAGTTGATGTGTAAGTTTTGACAATATGATTTGTCGACTCTAAAGAGTTGGAATACATGTATATATTAAAAATACTTTTTTTAGATTTTGATGTCAGTAACCAACTACCACGATTACTACACATTTCTTACGTCAGTAGTAAACTACTACATTCGTTACAGATATGAGGATCATGATCAGCCGTTACAGTATTAAATTCAAAGGGTAAGATTCTTCAATATAATACTGATGCTTTAGTTCAAAAGTTAGTTGGTACCACGGAACTGGTATAAAAAGAGAATATTTTTTTTTATATATTTTTGTGAAGCATTTTGCTTTAATTTATTGTTGTAATGCTCGAGGTCAAATTGTCAATAAAGTTTTGCAGTCTATAATTACACGCCTTTCAGAGTACCGGTGATACGTCATTGTGTTTATGATTATGTAGAAAACCCCTGTAACTTAGGAAATAAAGTCTGGGGAAAATTAGATTAGCATTTGAATTTTGAGAATTAAGTCCTATCAAGAAAACGCTTTAGATTACATCCGTAAGTTACCTAATAGTCCGGGTGAATTCGTCAATTAGGCATGATTCTCTTTAAATAATTATTTGACGCTTCGTAATATTAAAATGCGGAGTATTAGATCAGATGGCTGGATAAATGGTCTTAAAATATAAAAACAAATTGTATTTGTTTATATTTCATTAAGCGGAATCAAGAAACTATAAATTAAAATACATATTTTTAATGAAAGGATTAATATTACTATTCGGTCAGGAATTTTGGAGGAGTGACAGAATGTATGCGTTAAGATAATAACATCTCCAAAATCCTTGAAACGTGTATTGCTTAGCTAAATGGGAAACCTAAACTAAATGTAACAGCCGGTACATTGAAATGGTAGAATAATCCTGTGTCTTCCTCTTGTGTTAGATTAAATGTGGAAGTAAATTGCTACAGTAAATAAATAATTATTCGTTTCGTTTACATGCTGTTTACATTAAGATAAACCACAACTAATTGCAGCCAATTGTTTATTGATCATATTACAGGTAAAATCATCGAAAGGTAGAAATTAGTGTGGTCGCTTGAGTGCTATCATAGTAATGTAAAACAAAACCAGGCTCATATCCGTTACTCATTTTTATTCTTCCAGCCGGGAAATTTGAATGATGAGGTTCGAGAGTATGTTATTTATTCTCTAATATCTTCGGTTGCATTTCTAAATAGCATAATTCTAGACCATCTGCAAATCCTTTGGAAATGACAAAGTAGTCCTTTCTCCAGCATATTTATTTATTTGGTAAATGTTGCTTGTATAGATAGAAATCTAGGTTAACGGTGCTTTCCTAAATGATGCACGGATTAGAGGTCATTGGATTGTCTGGATACCGGAAATATCTGTTTGAGAAGATCTAGGTTAAAGTTTATATATTTAGGATAGAATTAAATTATCTATATTTTATATCATCAAATTATTTATTTGCTTTTCTCAAATATTAATATATATATACGGTTATTAAATTTCCCTGCAGGCATTTCTTTCTTCTCTTCCAAAAGTTTACGTTTAAAGCTTTCCGCTTCAGAATTCAAGGTGTCTCCTCGCTGTATTTTCCACTCAGAACAAATAATAAAGAACTTCTTTCAGCAAAATTTATATATAATGGTTAGTAATTATCCTCCTGATATTCCCTAAACTTAAACTCTCGAATTACTACGCACATTTTAGTGAAACGTTATATCAGTAAGTTATGCATTATGGTAATTTTAAAACTTCAGCATGGTAATTGTTCGATTATGGTATTATTAGAGCGCTTGCTATAATCATAATGTTAATTCTTACAAGCAAATTCAAATGACATTATTTTAAAGATTTTGATAAGCGTTATGTGATTTTACTTTCAATTCATGCGAACTACTTATAAGATGTATTTTTTCTAATACTAGTATTACTTTGAACTTGGCAACATATCTTGTAATTTTAATATATTCGTAAGCATGTGGTTGAAGAAATAATTTACACTGAATTTTAGAGCACATTCAAAACTCCTGGTTTGAATTGTGTATACGTGATACTCTTTCAAGATTTAACTAATATGCATAAAGAACAAATTTACAAATAAAGCCAAATACTTTCTACACTTAAAATGTATATGCTGTGGTAGCTGGAGGAATGACTTTGAGACGCCTGTTCTCAATGCCAGGAAATTATACACCAAAATGTTTAGTGCGTTATTGTGTATATCGGTTATATATAGAGAGGAAATATTAACTTCACCGTAACGATCATCGTTGCAGACCACTCTAGCACGGCAATTATCTAAGAGCTAAAAGCCAACGTAGTTTAAGGAAATTTATGAATAACATTTGAAACTTTTCTTTAGCCTTGAACGATGAAAATATGATTATTAAACATAGTTAATTTTATAAACTTTCTTTGGTTTCATTGTGTTTGCTATTGTTAATATTTTGTAAATAGTCCTGTCCTCGCACTCAAATTAGAAATATTTACCAGTATGATGATGATATGCATAATAAGTTGTAATCAATTCCTACTAACATGCGTAGTGTTTTTTGGGGTAGGAAATATGAAAATCTAATGTTCAGATTACCACGCATTCGGCAGGCTGTAGCTCCGAAATTATGCGCATTTTGAACACTTGTCAGATAAATTTGAGAATCTTCTCTGGAAATTAGTTTGAACAAATTATAACAATGTTTTACATATAATATTTCCATTTGTTCTAGCGGAGTTGTATACATAGCTATATTAAAATCTCCTTTCACTATTATATGAAATACAATTTCACGCATATTTAGCATTATATTCTTAGTTTCGAAACGCTCTGTATGATATCTAAACTTTAATAACAATAAATTGAATAACAAGGGAATTAATTCATTGTGAGGTCGCAACACATGTTTCCCAGTGTGTGACTTCCTATGGAAAGCGTGATGACGCAAAGTGCACCATACTCAATCCCATACAACGTCCAATGCCCTCCTGGTACATGTGAGAATCTATTGAATGCAGTAGGTGATCTTCAAGAAGATGCAGTTCTATTGGGAAGCTGTTGCTTGTTTCTTGAGAGAATTCTGAACCAATTGAAATGCGTTTCACGAAAGAGACAGAACTCAGTTGGGAATATCTTCCATTTAGATCACCTAATGAACTACTACACCAAGTTATATGTTTCCGCAGAAAAAGTCAGAAAACAACTTTCAACCTCTTCTCAGCTAAAAGGTAGGGTTAATTAATTAAAATATACCCATATGTATTAACAGGTATATCATGTAGTTCTGAATTTTGGATATATAGTTTCTGGTTTTCGAGGCATGTAATAAGAATATCGTAATGTATTAGCTCTCACGTTCTGATAGCAAGAATATTAAAATAACATATTAAACAACATGTGTAGTTCATTCAAAAAAACCTTATATAAACTATTTTTCGCTGCCACCTTTGTAACCCACAGTACATTAATGCCATCACCATTCAATATAAGAAGATATTGATAATCCAAAGGCAAATTACCAAGTAACATGAAATGTGGTAGCCTCATTTTCTGAGTTATTGTAACACCACATACAGTGAGAAAAAATTGCACGCTATGTATATTGCGATCCTACAATACTAGTGGAAACCCACTTTTTCATAAACCCACGGCGTAATAAATGTATAAAATTTACTGTGATTCGGTTTACTCTGCGCGATTGGAATACTCGTTTCTGGCAACTTTTTAATTACATAACAAACTCTTGGCTTTTATACAACTATTTATTCCTCTTGTGGAAATATATTTTTCGCCCATTCGTGTGAAACAAAATCATTCTCGCGTTAGTAGGTGATATGGCATAGATATAACTTTCTGAAAGTAGGTTACGCGAAACCGTTAAGCGTGAATCATGATTAAATTCAATTATATTTCTTACATAAATAATTTTAATATTCTAGTTTTGCACGGTGTTGTAGCCTTCTTATGTGGATATCTGTTCATGAATTACATTAGCTAGCAAAACATAGAAATGATTTAGCGAAGGAGATTTAATTCACTTTTCGTGTGTATAAAATTATAAAAAAAAATAAACAGAAGCGATGTAATTGAGTATCAAAAAGGTAAGTTTAGCATAGTTAATTCCATCAATCCCATTGTTTAATATTATCTTTAGATATTAAGTAACATTTCTTCGAATATTTTAAAATTGTTTCATTTTATAGTAAATATTTTAATTCGTTTAAAAAACGTTTGTTGAATGCGTAATATAGTTTATCAAACACGTATGTGACAAGTAACTTTTAAAGTGACCAATAATGCAGAAAGTAAATGGCGATACATTAAAGATTCCCGTCCAAAAAATACTGGTAATTTAACGTTCATTAAATATTTCACCTTGCTCGCATATGTTCATGAAGAACATCTAAACATTACTAAAATATATTCCTTCTGTATGAGGGACAAATTTAATAGGATTACTTGTTAGGATCAATGTCTTCTAACTAACAATTCGGTGTTTTATTCATCAATTCTGATAATAATATTACATTGTGTTCGCAGATTACACATTAAACATGGCATTTTTAACTAACTTAAAAAGGTGTATTGATTTTCTAACCAACTAGTTAATCATCTGCTGAAAATGTCTGAGCATCGTATTGATTATTTTTCTTACGTGTTGTGTAATTGCATGTATTCTGGACAACTAGTTATACACTTAAATGTATATCAGACTTAGTATACACAATGTAAATTCAAAAACATTCTAAGACCAGATATTGCATCCATCACTTTCCTTATTGCTTGCACTTCGTCCCAAAAGGCTAGATACAAATTAAGTGGGTATTAAATATTCTCACCCCTTCAATGGTAAATATGTGCATATTTTGTTTAGCGTATACTAGAAGAATGTATGCAAAAATTCACAAGACCACTAATCGACTGCTTATTTCTCCTTCACCGGCAGATTTATTTTGCATGTACAAGTAATACTGTAAATTCTTCACCAATCGGAAGTACAAGGTACCCAACCTAAACCTCTTAGACTTTCAGCATCTTACAGAAATTCAATTAAGGAGCAACTGGAGTGACAAAAAGGCTGCCTCTGTAACAGGACACGAGCTCCATCCATTAAAATGTAACTATGAATAGCATCAGTTTCTTGAAAGATGTTCACATTCGATCAGTATTTACACACCACTAATACGGGACTTTCAAAAAACAATGCGACACCCTATACTTTTTGCCAAGAAAAGGAACCTGGATAGCCTGTTTTCAGTATTGTTTGGTGGAAATTGGATACTTAATAGATACATTGCTCGAAAATATACTTATATATTTAAATATTTCCAGCTTCAGATATGTGATGAACTCCAGCTACAAAATATACGGTTTGGTGAGCGAAAAAGATGAGCCGATAACCTCTCGGTAATTTCAAGGTCTCGTGACTGCTTGGAACTTTAATTTTAATTTAATTTCAAGGGGCTTGTTCGGAAATACATAACGAAGTTCACGGAATGCATGATCTTAACGCTGAAAATTATTTTCGTGAAATTCGTTTTCTTCGTTATTTCCGAACGCTCCAAACCGTTGTCAGGATAACGATATACACCGACTCGCATACATAACAAAGAAATAAACGAAAATAGAAGGTGTGGTTATAAGTAGGGACACGAGGCTCAAAATACGAAGCAAGTTAGTTTCTTGGAGAGATTCTATTCCAACAATAACGTTATGTACCAACATGTAAGACCTTTCTTTGGAGAAATCCATTCAATTCACTTCAAATTTCATTTGCCACACTTGTATAACGAACTTAGCATTCTACTCGTTGCATTTGGTCAACAGTAGAATAAATCGATTCTCTTATATACAAGGATTATCTGGCTGAAGTTCCTGCATATTTCTATATCCTTCAAAACTTCCATCACTTCGCCAACTACTAAGTCACATTTACGGGACAAGAAAAATATTCCAATTACAGAAAATATTTAAAAGAAATTGCAAGGAATTAATATTTAACGTCTTAGTCAAATTGTTTTGCCAAGAAGAGAAACCAATATATAGACCAAACAACTTTATTTTTATATAGGCCAGTTTAGTAACTTTGGACTTCGGCCCGTCACGATTCGCCTTTAGCTGTTAAAATCCACACACATGCCCCTGCCGGGACTCGAACCCGGGACCTTCGAGCCGGTGGCCTATCGCCACAGGCCGACAGACAAAACAACTATTTTAATAAATACTTGATAGTCCATCTTATACCGCCCTCAGCCTTAGATATCTAAAGGTCACAAGTAAAATTCAATTCTATTCCATCTTATACAAGACTCTAATGCTGCTTGCAGATTACAATTAAAACATGAAAGAACATGGTGCATTCAGGCTTTATGAAAGCTAAAACAGAATGCCTTCCTTCAAGAACTTGTCGTTTAACCAAAATCATTAGAAAAGTCTGTTATAATACACAGCACTGGAGAGTGTCTTTCATAAACGCGATAACTTTGTACTATACGACGTTATTCTTGCTCTTACTCAAAAAGCCTCTAGAAAAAGCATTCTTCAATAATTTCATCTTTTACTGGTGGTGCTATCTAGTGGCAATCGTGATAACTAACAGCAATCCACAGCTCGAAAAGTGTTAAATATGAGAAAGTAAAGATAAATCAATTGTTTACGATAAACCGTTATATTAATCTGCTATGTACATTAGTTGTGTCAAAATTGTTCACTGCTGCAGAAATAGCAGCCATGGCTACAATTTTTTACCTCTAGATGAAGCAAAATAAGATTACATGATGCGAAACGAGGTAACTTTATCATGCGGATGGTGGCCATGTTAATTTTAACGAAGTTCACGAAGTCAGAGCTAGTTCGTTTCGTGCGCGAACGAAATTAACTGAGAGTGACTTTCCGAACGGCTAACTAAATGAACGAACTTCACGAAAGTGGTTTCCGAACGCTTCGTTAGAGAACCAGATTAACGCGTTAAACTCGTTCGTAGTTTCCGAACGAGCCCAAGGTCTTCAATCAATTCTAGATCATATCACATGAACTGTCACAGGATTTTTGGTGAAATAAAGAATGTGGGACTGAACAAAAGAATCCCTATAAAACAACAAATCATGTATTTGTCCACCATAAAGCCCGCTTGGGGTAAGTAGAGATCGAACCGCGGACAAACAACACTAAAGATGAACGTTCTAGGATTGAGCCACCGCCAGATCCGTGTGATTGCTTGGAGTATCATAGGAGAGCTTAACCATGTTTAGCCGGTTAAACATTGGCTTATTTTATAAACATACTCACTTTGCACAGTTATATTATGCAATAGCGTTATTCTGGGCATTGATACGTATGTATTTTGAAGTATTAGTAAACGCTTATTTAGTTATCCTGTGTCATAATTCATTTAATGAGGAAACAGTCACAAAAAGCAAACCCACTTTAATTTTATGAACTGTTCATTCTTTTTTAATTCCTTTAACAATTTGTTGATATGAATGTCGTAACTTTTGAAAAGAAAGTACACATTTATTTCCAATTATAATGTACTATCTTCAACTTCACTTAACATCGTCTTTATTTGTGTCTTCGTTTATGTGGCATACGCATAACCGTAACGTAAACGGCGAACGTTCCTATGACCAACACCTTGACGTTAAGCCTTTATTTTTCCACCTACAACTTATCTTGGCGAGCTGACAATTTTCCATGAACCATTTAATTCATTCGAAACGGTTAGTTGGGTTGCACAGAGACATGAGCAACATGTTTCCTTTTTCACATGTGAACAATATAGTTAAGTTGACCTAATAGCTTTTGCATATTGCGTCATCAGATTCATATATATAATATTTTTTTTAACAGAGTCCGATTTTTTTATATTAAGATGGACGGGCTACATACTGTTACTATTTCCTAACCGCGACTTATTAGGTTCTCTGATTTATTTCTCTTTAAGAAGTGCTATGAAAATCGTCAGCAATAACACACTGATACAGCGGCATAAGCAATGGTATGTAGGTTTACGAACAATCGATTTTACTAAACACACGATAGTTATTTAACATTTTGCAAAATATAAGTATGTATTTGAAATATCGTTAAACATTGTCATGTAAAATTTGATATGAATACTTGGCATTTTGGTTCTTTTGCATACATTATCTCAAATATTGTGGAATATTTGCCACCAATCCTCGTAATAGGGTCGTATGCACAGCAGACATCCAAGTCCATTGCTCAGTTCTGTATTTTAATTTATATAAATATTCTGCAGGATTTTACATCTAAACTCTGCATTAAGATGAGCTTTTAAAAATGTGAAATTTTGGAACTAAGAAAAATAACTGTTAAAGCTAGTCTTTCTCTGTTGTGATAAAACAGTATCTATTAATACAGGATTATAACGTTTCATTCACAAATACTCGAAATAAGGAAACAAACGCTACATGAAACAGGTTGAATGGTTTTGGATATATTTCGGGATCCTGAGATCTGTCAATTAATTAATAATGCACTCTTTCGATAGCGAATATTTTGAATGATTCTGACATATTTTTAAAATTTAAATCATAACTTTGATGTAACTTTCATATTTATTCCTGGACGTTGATTCAACATGTCTGATGAATGATCGGACGCAATATTGTTTCCTTCAATAAACAGTAGGGATAGATATTTCGGACTGCAAACATCACTCTGTACGCAGACATTTTATAAGAATTCCTATTTTCTAATAGTATATAATAAATTGAACATAATTTGACAACGCATACATCTGGAAAAATGCATATGTCTCTGCTACAAGCATGAAAATTAATTTAACACATTAAATCCACCACAACAGCTGAGTATGTTCAAAGGCGTATCGAATTTGGAGTAACTTCACAGAAGTCGGCCACTTGCAAAATTTGTAAGGTAAAAAAATGACTGGGGTCACATAATGTATTCCTGGGTTATTTATATCTTATTCCTCAATAACATTTTTAATCGAATTGAAAAGTTTATTTATGGTTACATTCGAATTTTAACGAGATAACTTATTACAGGATAATTAAACATTGTTGTTTTTCTTTATTTCTTCAGGTATAAACCTGAAATATAACACAACGACTTCTCGAACCGTTGGACTTAAACATGTTAATTACTATTTGATCATGTCATATCAAATCATAAATGACTGGTTTCATCATTATTTTAGAAAACCCAAAATGGCCATGCATGACCACCTCTGTCTCTAACAATATTAGATCCACCTTTGAAAACAATGTAACGGCGTTATTTCTCCTGAACCGACCATGTTCAGAACATGACAGATGGCGTTTTTGGTTTATATAGACATTTTTGGAAACACGGATATCTCATTATCCAGAACATGTAGAGAGCTATACACATGTTTTGTAGCATCTCAAGTAAGCTTTGAAAATGTGAAATCATCTTTTTCCAACTGAATGCCTTTATTCAAAAATAGGTTTCCAATTGAGTAAAATATTTGGTAAAATTTGATTTCTATAAACTTCTTTTAGAGTGAAAACGTGCAATATCAGGGTGCATAATTTTATTATCTAGATATACCGTAATGTATGTATGAAATATACACGTAATTTAATCACACGCATTTTTCTACGAGTGTTCAAAAATATACTTTACAAAAGAAAAAAGGATTTCCGGCACAAATACCTCATATGCGTCATCATGAGAAAATCTGAAAATTTGTTGTTAAAATGTTACCTACTCACTGTTATTTTTTTTTAAGAATAGAGCTTATGGAGTTAATTTGTATGTAGTATTCTCCACTTTTCTGTCATATTGTCCCGCTTTAGCCGTAGTACAGTGTATACCTTCCTTAAAAGTTAAGTTTATAACCCACACCATTTGTGTTCAACTCGCAGAATTGTACTCTTATATTCGCAACACTAGAACATATTTTTAATTTGAGCTTTCTCGATATCAATCCAGGTTTTTTTGGATATGTATTATTTATGCTAACTGATAGATAACAAAATAGCATAAATTTTATACACATAATGAAATTCAGGTAGTGCTTTTCATTTGTTGTTGTTCTTCTGTCAATATATTTAAAATCGAAAGAATTATGTGGTGCTTAGTTTGAAATGTGCCGTAGACTATATCTGCGAATATTCTGCTTATTTTTTCTTATTCTGCGAATATCGTATTTAAGATTTCATTAGCTGCAGTGCAAACGTTTAATATATAATCGACATGTAAACTTGTGATTAGACCATGACTGATTGTGGATAGAGACTGATCTTAGGCTTTTAATTGATAAATTACGCCGAACCGGTGTATGTATTCATATTGAATCTAATTGTCACACCTAAGCATACGTTAATCGTAACTTAATGCATAACATTTTAATTCAGTATTTCAGAGCACACAATTTTGAAGACTTCTCCTACAATATTGTACTTTCCATTCTGACTGACTACTTTTCACGGGACGTTTCAGTTATAGAAAAAAGATTTGACAACAAAATAAAGTACACCTTCAGGTACGTTGTTATATGGATACTGATATTTTTTTTGATGAATCGGGGATATTATTATGGATGAAGGAATAATGTTTATGCTTTTTGTTAGCTACGGTTATTGGCAGTGCAATGTTTCCGTTTTGAATATCTTCGAAATCTATTTTGGTTTGTTAGGTATAAAATACTGAACATGTAACTTGCAACCTCTAAGATTCAATTATTATGTAATGATTGCGTGATTAAATGATCTAGTAAATAAGCATATCAAAGCCAAGAATATAATATAAAATTACTTATTTGTGTTATTTCATTTATTAACAACCGTTTTAAAATCGTTACTTGCATTTCAGTTATATCCATATTTACGCTGTTAATTTATATACAAATACCATAAGTTTATATGAATGTCTCTCATGTTGGAAAGGTTGAGTTCATTCACAAAACTAATGGTAGAAGACTTGAAAATTTTTAAGCTTTAGTGTTCGATAGCAGCAGAAGGAGTGACTTACAGGAATTTATTTATGCGTGCAACGAACATGAATTAATTATCATTTAGGCTTTCAATTATTCAATTTTAACCAAACTGTCATATTTGAATAAAAGAATAATTAAATATTAAGAACATACTAATTGATAAATTGACATGAAAGTATTATTGTTTTTAATTACTTTAAAATTACAAAAGGAAATATATAGTCGTGTTTTCATATTTCTAATATTATAATTTTAATGTTACTACTAGTTGGAGGAGGAAGAAAGGGAGCGGTAGAAGTTCAGACAATTTGTAGAACCCAAAATTATTTCTTATAATATTCAACAGAAGAATATCTACTAAGTTATCTCTATGGAGGACATCCTTCCCTATTTTAAATATTCAGTACTATAATGTCTTATATTATACAATAACTATGGATTTGATTACTGAATGCTTTTTCACAAAACAACTATTTAGTCAATATTTCTGTTCATGTGATATAAGACGAAAGAACGTTATATTGAGATTGAAATTATTTTATAAAGCTCTAGGCAACTTTGACTCAGACGGTATAGATGATGATGATGTAATGAATTAATGGAATTAGCAGCACGTTATAGTATCGATCGAAAATACGGTACTGTTATTTGTATTAGGTTTTCACAAAGCATGGTACTTCCTTCTGTAATTCGAAATGTGTGTTTCGACAAAAATATTATTTACGATTATATCCCATTTCTTGACATTTTTCATGTTGATGCCATAGTTTACATAAGCCGTTCGATGTGGTAAATAGAGAATAATGATATATGACCGTTAGTAATAGTGATACATAATAATCGGTGCCATATATAACCAACTCAACTGCAGAAACAACATAGTCTTGAAGTGTTGTTAAGTGATTCTTCATAGACATACAGTAACAATGATATATTCGTAGGAGAATCTCTAATACGACGGCTCAGTCGATCCATTTGAAAATAATTAAGAATAAATTAACTTGTAGCCCTTTTTATATTTTGCGTGTGTTGAACTCAGTATTCTCTAATATTCCCAGGATAGTATTGTTCTAGCATCATTTCGTATATCCACAGAATAAACCGAAGCTCTGTCCAAGCTTTTCAGTGTCCATGCAACAACCTGATAATTGACATTTTCATAGAAATTGGATGAGATTTTCTCCCTAAATACTTTAGAAGAATTCTGCATTATTCTCTAAACATGGATTTCCGGAAACAATATTTGGATGTACAAAAGTTGAAATTGTTGTACTATATCCCGTAAGGGATAATACTTTCGTTCCTTTTGAGACCTGTTTTTCTCGAATGCAAGTTATCAGGTGTTTGATACGGGGAGTACTTTCTCGTTCGCAAGACAACCTCATGTAACAGAGACATTAACTTATACTAATATTCTTCCTCCAAGGATAAACGAAGAAAACGACATGTTTTCTAACAGAATGAAAATGTATAAATTAGCAACGTTAACATTTTTTTGTTTGAGTTGTATTTAAAAATATAGAGAAAATTTTTTTTCCTGAAATATTTTTGTAATACAATCATATATACGATTGAAATAGGTATAGAATGCGATGAGATGCCGGCCCCATATGGAACATATTTGGTAACTCCGATGGAAGATAACTATCCTATTGTCCTAACGTGGTTCTTTTTAACATGTCCATATATCACACAAAAGTGCTTCGTAATAACAACATCCACTTTTAGTTTTGAATAATAACATAATTGCTTTTTCCTAGTGACGTATGAAATTTTATAGAGTTTACACAGAATTAACTAATTTTCATTTTCGTGAATTCTTTCCGACTGGGATGTTTCGTGCATATATTGAAGTTACATTGCCATAAACGTAGATGCGTATACTTTACACCCATTCTAGATTGATCCATGTGATAGGATTGGACGGTTTCCTAACGTCAGGGACAACTAATGATGAGGGGGAAGAAGGTTTGGTCATTTTTAGCAAACATATCTAGAAACAATTAACACTACGTCACGACTAATTTAAGATGATTGCTTTTCTAGTATCTCGGAATGAACATTGTGATCTGTGGTCTGAATTAATTTTCCGAATTCGTTCAATTGAAATGCGTTTAGTATTTTCTGATGGTGATGGTTGTCATTTTTATATTATGTCCTGTGCAAGGTAAACAACTGGTGGTTTGGCTTTGATTTTCCCGAGTTAAAATGGGGTCCAATAGATGAGATATACAGTTTAGTATGGGTTATAAACCAATTTTGCCCTCTCCGAATAAATAGTAAAAGTAATTAGCATTATTTTAAATTTGTAGTGAGGAGGAACTAAGATATATTTAACCACGAAGTCTTTGAATTTTCTGTCTGAGTCCAGGTGTAGTCGGAAGACTGTTTTAATGTATCAGAATAATTATGTTGACTGGTGAAAGTTTCTAATGCTTTCCGAAAAATGCTACGTTATTATTACCATAATCCGAATATAATACAAGATAATACAACCAAACACAAAATGGTCTCGCCATCGAGATGCCATAGTAATAAGGAGAGCACAACATAAACAATTACCGATGATACTTGACGTGCAAGTGTTTGAATTTTGTTTTAAATGCACTATTGTCTTAAGGTTCTTCGTCCCAGGTTATAGTTTCCATTGCATTTAAGCTTCTTTACTTCTGAGAGTTGCAGGTGTGATGTTATAGTGGACTTGAAATTGAGTAGCTCTTGGCAGGTTATCTCCCTATATTGTGAAACTAGTAATGGTACGGCGAATATGGTAACAATAAACGAAATATATATTTGATGTAATTACTGTCAAAAGCATGTCTTTGCTGCTAACCCGGTATCTAAGTCACCTTCAACGTAAGTGGCGAAACCACGGCGTTCTGACTTCAGACAACCACCGTCTTCTATTAAAATCAATGCCATTACATGTGTGTGTCAAACCGTGCTGTGAAAATACTAGTGTAGGCAAATACAAAGGTTCAGTTGCTCGCTGCATAATCGTCCCTTTCTCCTACTCGCGTAAAAGTCTGCTTAGGCGATAGATGGTCGATTGGCTTACAATATGAAAGATGTTCCAGTCCACGTCAACTTTTAAAATATTTTCAACAACAATATTAGGCAATTAATTTGTGTTTATATTACTTAGGAACAATAAAGTTAATGTATTAAACTTTCAACAGTTTAATCTTGTTCCTCGGACGAGCAATGCGAAGGGAAATTTGGCGAATTAAATTAGATTAACTGTGAAATTATACGAAATACTTGTTCATTGGTCCTTTGTATACTTAACCTCCAAACGGGTTTCTTCAAGAAGTGAAAACTCCAAGATAGAACAGTCAAACTACTAAAATGTAGTAGACATAATGGATGCGAGGAAGTGATATTTAGGCTAATCAAAGGCTTTGTCATTTTTATTCATCAAACATTGAAATTGTACATAACGGAAAACTTAGAATAACATTATGTTATGTCTTTTTACTTTATTTCTGTTTTATATGCGAGGTGTTAATTTCGGCTATAGGTCTATTTCATGATCTTAAGACACATGAAGGCTGTGAAATTGAAATAATTAAAATTTAAAATACTAAAATGAAATGTATGTGCAAATTGTCTCCTTTGGAAAGCTCAGAGTAGTTTAATTTTCAAAATCATTCTACATATACACGTTCTGCAATATTCCAGTCGTGTGCTGCAGTCCTCTCGTGTTGCCCACTAAGGGAGTTTATTTTCTCTGCAGAAGCGTTGTGAACCGGTTTCTTCGTCATTGATTCTTATGTTGTTCGTTGGATTTTCGCTATTCTCACTTGCTACTCAGTTTTTTTTTGTTTGCGCTTTGGTACGAAGTTATGTCTACGGCTCTAGAACACTGGCGTAATGAATGTCGCGATCATTAGATTCACCTTTATAAAAATCTAGGAGTACCAATTAATTTAATCGAATTTCGATTCTTCTGCAACACATTCGTGTTATTATTTCTATGAGCGATTTGCTCTGGCCAGTTAGCACAGATATTTCAATTGGATCATCTACTGCAAACATTTTAATTATGGTGAATCGCTCATTTATTTACGTTTTGGTAGATTGTTTCTAAAGTATACTTGGCAAAAACAAAGTGCCGAATCCAGGGATGTCTAGAAGCGTTCTGAAACGTAGTTGACATTCAATTTGTCTTTGACAATTTACAAGGGTTGGGACATAAGTCATGGCAATGAATTTTCTTCACCACATAAACATGTGAGAAACAGATGATAGTATGCCACGAAGAGTATCTCATACGTAGTGCATAAATGAAAATGACTGTGTGTGTTATTTTTGCCTCACGGAAGTGGCGGGGGATTTAGTGGTGAGCCATGCGTCGTGGAGGATGGAAGTTACTCGGCTGGAACTGCGTTCTTATGTAAAATAGCCATTCTCCGAGGGATCACTGTTAGAGAATCCCACCGAAAGCTGATGGAAATAGTGGGAAATAATGCATAGCCGTGCTGAACTCTCAGAATCAGGGATTGAGCATTTCGTTGTAGACGCGATTAAACAGGCTTGAGATGTTTCAACTAAATCAAGAAAGGGTGGGTTGTATTTGGTGCCAGCCTGATTACTGGCAGGATGTTTGTGGTTGCCTTCGAAGATAACTTTGAAGATAACTCTCGAAGATCCTAGGGCGATATGTGTGCACCCCGTCTGTTGAAGTGTCGCCAATATAGTAAAAGCTAGTAAAAATGTGAATCAAGATACTGTGCACCATACTCTTCGTTCCTACCTACCCAGGTGCACAAGAACAACCCACCATTAATTAATTTAACAGTAACGACTAGTAGGTCTTTCCATTTTACATTTCGACATTGATTCCTGGTGCCACATTCGCGAGCAAAATGTAGTTGACCTTAGATAAGTCCCAACCATCATTTTAATCCATTTTTGTGGTGCTAAAAGCAAAATTTGCCATCTCACGGTTTGGGTAAAACCCTGATTTTGATGGTATCGTATACATTAAAGTGTCTATTTAAGGTGAATGAAGGTAAAGCCAGCCCTAATTCTTCGTGTATTTACTAGTTCTGTGAGTACGAAAAACAGGAAGAAACTACATACAAATATTATGATATTTACCGTCTTAAATTTGTTTTTAGGTCTCCTATAAAACTTGCTGGAGTGAAGATTGCATCTTTCGATTTTAACCCCTACATTTATAGTATTTAAAATTGGACTTGAAGCTTTGAAACTGCGTACGACTTTTTGACTTATGCGCGGAAGATATTTGTGACATTAACCTATAATTTTCCACAGTGGCTATTTGTAGTGCTAGTAGTCACAACTGTCTTGGCGACCGCTTGTGCGTTGACTGTTATTGGCTTCGTTTCAGAAAAGAAAGAGACAATTAAAATATACTGCATTTCCACTGATTTTGACTGAACTGACTGTAAAAAAAATATTTCTTTTAATAGTTTTATAATTATTTTTCAGTTAACACAACAACGTTACTTGTTCTAGTGTTCCCCTGTACATTTTGTGGAGGATATCTTGAATACGTATACATTGATACAAGCATAATAATATAATAGCATTGTAATGTACTTATATATCTATCAGTCTGTTATTCCTTTGGCTAGCTAAAACGGTAGAGTTTTTACTTAGAAATCTCAGGGCTTCTAATAAGTAGAATCTTCGCATGAAACTGAAAGCAGCTGAAGTGGTATCTTGCATGAAATTAGCTTCCGACAGGTCTACCTAATTGCTCCAAATCAATATGCAGCTATGCATAGAGTGGAGACTACAAAGGTAATCGTATAAACCTGAAGTCTTAGAGCTTTCATACTATTATACTGCTCTGCGGCGCTTTTCAGCTTCCTTGGAGCAGATAATAG